>JAQFXM010000212.1:0-62246 GCA_034693345.1 Entomobrya multifasciata
AGTTTGCTTGCGACAATTTCAAATCACTAAGGATATAAAGTACAGAGTCTGCGGTATCAACAAGCTTCAGTGAAATCCAAGTTGTTCAAATCTATATACATCTATTTTATCCTCTCTAGTGCAAATAAGTATGTTAGTCAATGTGCAAAAGTAACTACCCGAAGTTTTCAAGTGAAAATGCCTGAATGAGCTTAGAACAGCTTTTTATTATGCTATCCTAACTATTATACGGCATAACATGTAATGTCCCAAACTAAATGACTGCCACTACTGGTGACTGGACTCTGTGGACTTTTCCTGTTTTATTTTTTGTTCCTGAATTCAGTGTAGTAGAATTAGCAGTACTCCTAGCTTTATAGTAAACGAGCGATCCAGATTATGTGACCAGTATTTCAATGATACGTAGATTTTTGGTGCAGTAGGTTTCCAATGATATTGTACACACACACGAAGCCAAAAACGGCCCAATTTTCTTATGTGACTATAAAGTACTTGTCTGGTTCAGATCTAGTCTTGCTATTCTATTCTTCTCTGATCAAAGAAAAAATCAAGAGTAAGCGAAAGGTAATAATTGAAAGTTTAACCATTTGGTATTTGTTGTGATAAAGAAAGTGACCAGTTTCTCCAAGCTTTCTCCTGTGGGGATTAGATAAACGAATGTACATTTTTTGGATATTGGAGAAATCGGTACTTTTGACATTACAACATAATGCTTGTTATCGGTGTACAAAATTACTTTTGTTTTATATCTAATTCTTATTGCAAGGTAAATTATTTTTAGAACTTTTTATCGCAGAACAACAAGCCGTATGGGGTAAGGCGAAAAATTGCTAAAAAGGCAGATGTTGATTTCACGTTTACGTTACAAACCTAGACTTTATACAGTCATTTTAAAGGCACTTGTCATGTTCTGGATTCGTGATAGAAATGTATTATTTCTGTTTCTTTATCAATATTATTAAAAATATATTATTTCTGGAGAAAAATCCAAATTGAATTGAAAGTGAACATAAGAAACAACTAATTGTTAAACAAAAAACGTGACTTTAATATTCCATGCACTGAATTCCATATTCAGCATGATTAGATGCCTTAGGCATACGGGTGAAATTGCTTTTTTGTGATTATACTGCTCGTTAGTTATACAGTATTATAACAATTACAGCTGGGTATGGTTCAAAGAAAGTTAAAATTCTTAAACGCCTGTCTGCATAAAGAGAGCAAATTAAAAATAGGGAATTGTTAAGAAATTAAATTTTCTTCAGAGTAAAAAAATATTTTCTAAGGTATCAGTATCAATATCAGAAGAAATAGTATCCACACGCTTACGAAATACTACTTCCACAAAAGTTAGAATGGTATCCTTTCAAACTTTTGATAAAAAGAAATTCGCATAGTAGCATTTATACATGTTCTTGTGTGTGTGAAGCCCCCACTACAACCACTACCACCATTTGCATTGATTTGAATAAAGAGTAAAAAAGGGACTTTGTGTGTGTGCGAAGAAATTTTTTTTACAAAAGAAAGAAAACAAGAAGAGATCCAGACCACAACTGAAAGTTAAAGCAGACAATAAATGGAAGAAAAATTTCAATGGAAAGGACGACGAATTGTGTTCCTTTTTGAAGTAGTTTTGGCTGAGTAGGATTGCGTGGAATGGAATAAAATACTTTGTGCAGGTTTTTTTCTCGGGACAATTGTTAGCAAAAAAATTGAGAGAGAATGAATATAAGGCTAGAATACATTTTTTCGACTAGCAATGTAATATCAATATCGTTTCTTCTTTTCTCTTTTCGTTTGCGTGTAGATTTTTCTAAGTCATCCACAGTCCATCCCAACAAAGGAAAGTAAGTTAAGTATGGAAAGTAGATTGAATTTCAAAGAAAAATATGTGAACTTAACTACACTCACACAAACCATCATTCTCATATGCTCATCTTTTTACTTAGTATGTGAGGAATCCGTAGAAATATGCATATTATTTGTCAGTCAGATATATGTTTAATATACATACTTCACACATTTTACTTTATGTAAAAAGCATATGCGATATATTTGTTTCCTTTTTACTGCGTTGGTATGCATAAGTGCGGTTTCCCGTTTTGTTAAAGGCGTTACTGCGGAAGTGGTACGCAGTAAAAGCAGTTGCCTGAAGCGGATTACATAAAACAGTGCTTTAGCGGTACACACACAGAACACCACCACCATTGCTGCTGCTGCCACGACTATTTTCTTGCTACTTTTAAGTTGGTTTACTTGAACATCTGAACTTCTGCTTTCTCTCACAACAATGTAGTCTCTGTGCATGCCTGCCTGCCTCTAGTTGCAAATAATATGTGAGTGAAGCCAAAGTCAGTAAAAAGGAACAAGAAAGAGAGAGACGATCGAAGAAACCTTTTAAGTTGAGAAAGCGCAAAAAAAGAAAGCAGAGTTTTGGGGAAATTCACATGGATATTATTGAACATACTATGTGCATTATACAATAAGACACCACTTGAGTTACGTTTACGTGTGTGTACATAGGAAAGAGTAACAGCAGCAAACTACTACTTTATTCTGTTGGAAAACGGTTTGTTACCCGAGAAGTAGTAAAAAAAGCTTCAAAGGCACAAAAGAATTCTGAGAACCGTGTCTTTTTGTACAACTATTTTTGTTGGGTTAAGTATGTATTATGATCATCTATTCTGTCTTATTCCGAAACTTGTTATCATGAATTATATATAATATGTGCGGTAAGTAAGCTCTTTCCCACACAAAGCAGAAGAATGAAAGAGAAAGAAATGATAATATATTCTATTGCATTGTAGATTTGGAACAAGCACAACTGAAGTTGAAAGTTACTGAAATAATAGAAAGGTTAGTGGAGATGAGAACGCATTAAGAATTACAAAATAACCAGAGAAGACTTCTTTATTACGCGTAAAACCCCCTTTTCATTTTCTTACTGACATGCCAAGCTCAACATTAATCAAGAATTAAAGTCATTTGATCTCAGAACATAAGAACACAAAATATTGTTATTGCATTGCGGAGAGATAGGAAGAGAGAAAAGCTTACAAGATAAAAACTATTTGACAGAGGTTGAATGAATGATGGACATACGTACATTTGCTTTCCAACATCTTCAATGTTTTCTTTAATACGGTTGTACTTACTTATATGCTACTAATGAGTATTTAATCATATACTCTTTCTTATAGTGATGATTTTCTACAGATATTTGGATTTATGTGCTAAATTCACTTTGACCATCAATCAGCCTGTCGTCTCGGCTCATTACTTACATACATGGTCTGACCACAGACGTCATCATCAGACAAAGCAGGTCTTCAAAAGACATAAATGCGTGTTAACCTATTCCTTTTATAGCATTACGTTGCGTAACATAAAGCTTTGGAAGTTAAAAAAAGTAGTACGAAAGCCCTAAAATCAGGGATATTCTCACATTTCTCTTTTTGTTTTTCCCTTCCAGGCCAAGAAATATTGTGGCATGGTTAAAAAATCTGTCCGAATTCCAAATTATGAATGCATTTAATATACCGTTCGATAAAAGCCAAGTTGCAAAGCCACAATATTCACCAAAAAGAAATTCAAGTACGCCATTCAAATCGAATATATTAAGTTTTTCCTTCGATATCGTAGTATTTTCTCCTTACGCCGAATGAATAAATACATACAAGGCTACATGCCGTTATTCGGTAGTTTTTTTGCTGTTGCTATTACTGTTGTTAGTGGCATTACCAATCTCAAGTATTATGGATAGGTAACAAACAGCCTAATGCCGTAGTCATCTTGAAGAGATCACAATTTTGGTTTTTATACCCCTTTTTATACATAGCTTTATCGCAACTCTCACGGTTCTATATATAGTTTGCTTACTCCATTCAACCGACGACCATCATCCCTACAGCTCGTTGACTACATCTCGCAGTAAATATATTCAGTGAAGCAAACACACATAGCCACTACCACCACAAGAGTAACAACAACAGACAAGGTAAAAGTTACTTAATACGTTATTTTGAGAAAACGACATGGTATATTCTTCATTTTCCATTACATTCCCTTACATATGTGTAGAAAGTCGTAATGTATGTCATGATACCATAAATAGAAGTATATTGTGCGCTAATACATTGTATAGCTGTTATAAATATATAGACTACTTCTGCTCCATCACCACAATGCCACCGCTTCTATTATAATATACTACGAAACCATGAGGTGTAGTTCCAGCACTACATTTGGCTGCTGCTGTGTAGTATATACATTTTCTCTGCTGTGGTGTATGTTACCAAAATCTTTGAAGCAGAAAAACGGATTCTTATTCACTTACACAATACTTTTTCTTCATTTTCTATCTGGCCTTATTTTTCCGTTTTCTTCTTCCTTCTCAGCAGAAAAATGCACAGCAAAATGAGAAAACTCACTTCTTCATCCATCCACTCCTTCTGCTTCACATGTCCATAGTACACACAAACAGTGAAATAGAATGGGTTAGAGAGAGAACGCGCACAGTTCCATAAACTTTTAAAGGCCCGTAAAAATCTTTATTTCCAAAGATTTTCGCATCTCTCATTCTGCCACTGCTTATATTACTTTGCCTACCACATCGCCACCTAACTTAATATGTTTTACAGTATATTTGGTTATTAGGACATATATGTATGACTGAATGAATAGTAAAAAGAGCTCACCCCTTTTCCCCCAAGTAATTTTATTCTCATCCGTGTCGATCTGTCGACAACTATACAAAATATATCGTATACTCTCGCATTGATATGACTAGTGGAATTGCAGTACTCTAGTAGCACCCACTCATACAATTTGGTTGTGAACATTGCTTGTGAGGCTACTGCAGTTTCTTATGTGAGTTTAAGAGAAATGCGTAAATTTTTTGACGACTTGATTCTCGATCGTAAAAAAGAAAATTCCTGCACGGATTCATCCATTCATTCATTCTCACTCTTTCTTTTTAAAGCATTACATATCATATTGCGAGGAAATGTTCACAGCGAGAAGCTAACCGCGTAAGTCAAAAAGAGAGGAAATATACAGTGCAGTGATGATAGAGTTGAATAAAAGTTACGTGAAAGACAAGAGTAAGATGGTGTGTTATCATGGGACAAAACATTCCAATACCTGAGTAAATTGTATTTATGCAGCTATCTCTCTTCACTCGAATTTTTCATTTCAACACGTTTTAACGTAGCACGTTGTATACTCATGTAGCTGTTTTTACACTTGATCCTCAAAGGAGTAAGGAGATGAAACAAAATTAAGAAAGATTCTTTCACGCTTTTGCTTTGCACTATTGAGATTTTACGCAACAGTGATAGCACTTCATTCGTAAATGACTTTTAAGCTATATTACACTTTTCTTGGGAATGTAGTGCAATAACTTTGGTAATGACTGTGTATATACCTATTCTTCTTAGGTGCTTATTCTTCTTATTCAGTTTCAGTCATTATCTTAAGTAATATGAGTATGTTGACTGTTGTTGGGGGAAAAAGATGATGACAAACATATTATAGCTGAGTTCTGATTTTATTTCTGCTTTTACACTGATTCATTTCCTGTTTCAGTTTTCATTTTAACTCATTTTTACCTCTGTTTTGGCTATGTTGTTATGCTTCGTATATTGCACTCCCTAGGCTTCATAAGGCGTTATAAAGCTCGTTCAGAGTAATACAAGAAGAAGCGGTGATGATAACTATTGTGATAATAGCGGGAAAGATCATGATAATATTTCGTGATGATGATGATGATGATGAGGAATTGTATGAAATAAGGGGGAAAGAAGGAAATCACGTTGATTACAACAGCAGTATACTAACTCTTGTAAACCAACTTTTTGCAGTACACCATCTTATGCATTTGGCCATATCATCATCATAAAACTATACAAACTGTGAACTATGCTTCGTGTGGTTTTCATACTTTCACTGTTTTGACTCGCTATAACTTTTCAAATCATCATCAAAACCTCTACGATTATATCATCATCATAAACATACTCCTTTAATTTACGTTTTAAAGCTTTCTCCATAAAATGCTGTCTTTATTTTGCGTCTGTCCCTGTTGCAGGCTGCTGGAGGGAGTAAACTGCTTGTTGGAGGGAGTATTTTTATATCCACATGTCTGCACGAATAAATCCACGAAGAAAATAAAATGATCATACTCAGCTACAATAACAATGTGATTACGTGGAGATATCGTATCATATTATTTCCTTCGGGGAGTATGGCTTCGTTAGTGAGTTGTGTTCATGTACAGACATAGACAATGTCACACAATTTAGCCTTAGAGAATTAACGTAAGTTACGTACATGGAATATGGAATGCGATATGATTCACCCTTAATTCTTTGAGATTTTTGATACTATGTAATTTTTATTTTTTCCCTTATTATTACTAAACGAGTAAAAAACGAAGATGAAAAGACGCAAATGAAAATGATTACATGATTTTCTATTTCCTCGTCATTTATTTTTCTATTTTTACTATTCTGGAAAATTCTGTTTGCTATAATTTTCCAAAACATATATATAAGAAAACTGCTTCGTTTATAGGATTGTTAGTTAACCAAAAAGAATTTGGAAAAAGAAATATGAGAAAGACGTCATTATCTGTTTGAGGTTCGTTGTCTCAATTATTTCACGCTTTACATAAAGTGAACTCGAATCACAGAGTCAGACACATTGTCAAGTTTTTAGTAATTTAGGTCCCGTTTTTACGACGAAAACAGGAAACAGCACGAACAAAAAATACTTATCCCTCCTTTCGTCAACGTGCACAAACATCAAACATTTTTTCTTAGAATCTTTCACAATTATACTTATTTTTCCATAATAAACTCCTAAGACTATGGTAAGTAAATATTAATCAAAGCAAAATATTTGTGATGCATGAAAGTTCAAAAATAATTCAGATGAAATCCAAGTACAAGGCAAAAGTATTATATGTACATATTGTAATCCAAAATCCAACGTGTCTAAATTATAAATTACAATATTCATAGAATGTCTCATTTATGTATCTGATTTGAATATTTGCAAAAATTCATAAGCGTAATTAATGGAATTTTCTGTTCGATAGTATTTGTAGGTCTAAAGCTTATAGAACAAAATTTTAGACTGACAACAAACTATAAACTTTTACTGACGACATTCAAAGGCACATACCAACTTACTCAAAGTATTAACATAAATTCTTATCAAGTTGATGAAGCACATTTGATGCGACTTCATGTTTGTTGTCGCAATAACTTTAGATTTTCGCTAAACTCTTATGATTCAAATCCAGAAGGATGTGGTGTGACAAAAAGGAAATGTTTTTGATGCAATAAAATAAAAGACAACGGAAATTGTTAGCATAATTTTTACAGCATCCCATCTTCTCGCATTTTTCATCTTTAATATTCCTTTCACTTTTTATTAGAACGATTTTTAACTAGAAGACAAACAAATGGAATAAGTACACGAATATTCTTTTGCTTCATTACTGAGGAGGATAAAAGAAATGAAAAGGATATAACTTCATTTGTTTATGCACTGTAAATGATACAAAAAAGTTGCATAGTTGTCTGTTTTTGTGTGTTTTTATTAATATAGTTTTGCCAAAATGAAAGCATTCGCATAGCAAAGGCTTTTAGTACTTTTTTATTTGCGCAACTGCCTTCTTAGCCTACATTTTTTCCCTTTTGCCATATTTAAGGATATTCATGACTCATAACGTCGCCTTCTTTATTAGAAGTCCCAGCCCACTGGAATTTCTTATGTAACTAAGATAGAAAAACTGCACGTTAGTATTCCTCTCAGACCATTCACCAGATAGGCAAAATAAAATGGCAAAATACGATTATTGTTGTTTTTCTGGCTTTGCATGTATATCTATATCTATAGACTTTGCTGAACGACAAGAATTTTTCGTTATTGTGTTGTGTCAAACAAAAAGAAACCTTATACATGCTTCCATTCTACTTATATTATCGTGTTGTTTGTATACAGATTTTTTTCCCGAAGGAGGGAAATCGTGCCGCACAATATAATGCTGATGCTGACTATGTGGGAGGCTGGTTAAATTTTATGTGAATAAGAAAGGCGGAGTGAATAAGGGAATGAAGGAGAAAGAAATAGTAATAATCCAGAATGACATGTCGTCCCACTTTCTTTCACTTCTCTTCAATCCTTCTAAGCAGATCTTTTGTGATGTTTATTATGCAATTTTTTTTAGCAGAAAAGAGTATATCGCCACTTCCACTTGAAGAAATTAAATCGGTTAGAGGGAAATTGTACTGGCTACATACATACATCATGCAAACATTCTATAATGCATAATCACTATGCTGCTTCCGTTCCGTTTTTTTTGTGTGTTTCTTTTAAAAGTAAACATGATTTTCTTTCTAATACTGTTAAACCTTAAGAGATTGCGATTATATTTTCTCCGTTCTATGGAACTGTTCGTGCAAAATTGTATACGTTTTTATTTAGCAATAAAAAATATAAATTTTATCTGTGATAAAATATCCAAGACTGATGTACTGATATGATAGCAACATGACACCATCAACACAAAACTATTTTCTTGTTTCTGGTTAAAACTTTAATGCTTATCTTATTTTTTACACTGTACTAAACAGTCTCATCTCCTTGTCTGGTTTCTGGATTTGAGTGCTAGTCAAACCTTAGTAATAACCGCCATTGAAAACATACTTCCATCTTTCCAACCAACCACACTTTTTACGCTATATATCCCAACATGTACCGATTCCATTGCCGAAGAAGCTGTTTATTATGTCGTAAAAGTCAATCGTTTACTCTTTAACTTTTATCTAACATTATTTATTTACTTTATAGGAAAAAAATCATTGTACGATTTAGTATGTAGCAAAAGTTAACTATTGTGAGTGTACTATGCTGAAACTTGGTCCCTACGATAAATTATTATGACTTTCTTTTGTATTTATATTGTGATTTAATATTGGCATAAAATAACTTTCCCCACACATAACACATTACCCCAGTGTGAGAACAGCAGAATGTTTGGGAAAGTAATAAAATCTGGCTTCTGCAAAAAATATAAGTAGTAATACTTTTATGTAGATAAATAGTCCAGACTCATTTTAGTACTGCAAAAAAAATGCGAGTGAGGGGCCACTCGGATGTCTCCAAAAATGCATGGTTATATATAGTATATGTAGCACATTATCTCGGTATAAATATTGTGACCTTTTCATGCTATATATTATTATTAAGGTCTTGCTAACAAGTAGAGTAAGAAATTGAATATAGTAGTCGACAAAGAGAAAGCGAGTGTTGTTCGTTGTTCTTACCTGCAAGGCTCACGCAGCACACGAGTAGAAGTAATAATGGGGACATGTGGAAAATATTGAGTCTACGTGTGCTAAATCTCCCGGCAGCTGGTCGACCACCAATGCCATCACCGCCGCCACCGTCAACGGTTGATGATAATATATACGATGTTCTCGAGCTGGTAGTTACGGTGTACCAGGAGTACCCTTTTTCCTCAGCAGCAGTGTCAAGATCCTCAGGTGTTATTGGTGCCATTGAATGTAATTTATTATTATTATATTCTCTACTTGATCTAGTTTCTTCCGATGGAGATGAAGGCAAGTGATTGTGTTGCTGGTAATGCGGGTGATGGCAGTTGCCCAGTATTACTGGAAAATTACTAAAGATGGTCGTATTATCCCAAACGACTTGTTTTTCTGATGAAGTAGGCGTTAGGGATGTGGCAACCGAAGAATGTTTACAGGTGTGATTATTATTATTAAAGCACATATATGGGGGCTGGCATTCTTCTTCGTAGAAGCTTTCTTCAACAAGGTTAATATTTTCTCTTTTCATTTTGAATTTTGGCAAAGTTTATTTGATGAGGATTGTTACAGTGCAAAAATTTGTTTACGAATTTCGGTATTCAAAGTTAAATATTATGCTTGTATAAGTTATTGTACATGATTTCCTATTTATAGAAACTCAAAGGGCAATAATATTGACAAATTACACCAAAATTGTATTTTAACAATGTGGAAATGTCAATACACCTATGACAATAAAACCGACAGTGTATGTTTTTCAAAAAAGGAAAAATTGGATTTCTTCTTGGTTATTTTTTATTCCGACAGGAGAAGATAGCTCACACTCGTACGTTACGCTTTTGTTTAAATTGTAATAACTTGGAAAAAGTATTTTTGACGTAATAATGCGAAACACTCCAATATCTATACACTACACTTGGTATAATGTATCATCCGGGACGTTGTGCATTTTGTACTTTGCATTACTTTTTTACGCGTTTTTCTCCAGTATAAATAGCATCGAACAAAGCACTGCGAAGTCTATATTAATATCAATCCTTGTTTGCTAGACTTTTTCATACACAATAACCTATCCAGGATATACGTTCAGCAGACAATAGTCTGTCTACCGGCACAGTAGTTCATGTGTAGGTGAAAGTGAAAATCGCTCTTATCGTATTTTCCACCATTCGTGTTCTCCTCTTTTCATTCCATTATTTATTCCACTACTACATACGTCACTTCTATATTTATATGTTATGTAGGTGTAGTAAAGGATTTTTCTACCACTTGAATCTTATTATTTTTGCGGTAAGAGCCAAAGTCTGAAAAAGTTTACACAACAGCCAATAGAATAATAATATTTATTTTATGCTGGCAGCAACCAATACGTCACGAAAGCTCTTTCTTTATACGCCTAGTCTTTACGAGAAGAGAAGACAAGAGTGTGAACAAATACCACATCAATGGAAAAGTATTTTGTCATTATTATCTCAATGACAAGAAAGAATTGTAAGTAGAGTCGTGTCATGCATGTGTACTACATGAAAAAAGGACCATTCAGAACTTGAATGGAGCAGAAGGTGTTTAGTGCATCCTCATACATGACATATGCACAAAAACACATCGCATCAGCAGCCAAGAGAAGAAAAAGAGCACATATGGAGAAGACTGAAAACAGAGAGAGGCACGTTGAGTAAAAGAAATAGAGTCAGAAAGAAAATAAAAGAAAGTTCCAAATCCAATTTCCTAAAGGTGAAAATGAATAATTCAGTGGCCGCAAGACGACATACACACAATGCTGATGACGACAACGAACACGACTACAAGGTATAACGACAAGATACTTTGCTGGTACGCCTTCTTGTATTTTTGTCTATTTTCTTTCTTTCTTTTCTTTCATTTATAGCTTTTTTATCTGCCGGATGTTGTTGTTGCTGTTGGTAGGATGTTTTCTTCAGAAAAGATACATTAGGTAAACATACATGTATTTGTTGACTTTATGCAGGTGATCCATTCCTATAACGTGTACATTCATACAGATCAGTCACGCGCTCGTGAGAACAAAGTGAACATCAAGAACTTGTCTAATATTATGCAACCTTTTGTAATGGTACGCTTTTGCAAGTAGAAGAACAGTACAGGCGAATCTCGAAATTGGAACAACGACGGCTGTTGTAATATTTGTGTTTCCCTTCACTCCTCTCTGTTTTCTAACAGTAGTAGTAGTTGTAGCAGCGCATAATAAACTTTGTTTTCTAAACGACTTCCACAAGGACAGTTTTTTTACAACAAGTGAGTGCTATTATTGTATGTGCTTGTAATGTTGTTGGAGAAGCGGTTGTAGTGGTGAGTTTGTTTAGTTTGTAGTATGAAATGAGAGTGGATGAATATATTTGTACAATGCATGGGAATGCAATGAGAAAAAAATATTTCTTTTTATGGTTATTGAGCGTAAGCACTATAGACGAACACTGGCTTATATAATATGGAGTATGTGATGATATTAAGTCCAGAAGAGAAGTCTGTAATACTCAACACGTTCCAAATAGATGTAATAATATTGTATAGAGAGATACGTTCATGGACACCAACAACAACACCAAACATGTAGTTTTAGTAATGTCAACCTAATTCGTGAAGGCATTCGCATACATACGCAAAAAGATCATGTGGACTGTGTGGACTCAATAAGGTCTTTCCTGGTTCCCGTTTCGTGGTATTCGACTGACTGTTTTTATGCTGTGGCAGCAATAGTGTGCGTTCTCTCAGGAGAATTGTGAGGAGGATGAGATGAGAAGGCGATCTCTTTGGGCTTGGCATACATATGTTGCTCAGCTGGAGATGATGATGATAGTGACATGGATTGGATTGAGAATGTGAGAGAGTTAAAGAAAGAAAGTGTTTCGGTAGAAAAAAGATAGTATGGTATATATTCAAAAAATTCGATCTTTTCGTTGTGTTATTTGCTCTTCTTTTTAGCGAATTTACTAGATCAGGATGGTGATGATGTTCATGCGATGTTGATTTCAAAGTATATGGGAATACACAGCACACCACACACCACTGCCTATTTTGTTGTGTGAAATGTTCCAATACTATTTAGTAGTACACGAGAGCGTTTGGTTTATTAGCACAACAACAAAAAGTAATAAAACTGCAAATGCACAAGAGACTTTTTTGTAGAATGAGAGGAGAAGAGAAAGAGATGGATATTGGTTCGTGGGCTTTCGATGGAAATGGTGAAAGATTAGTTTGGTCTTGGTAGACAGAATGACAGGTTTAATGTGTTCAAGATCACCACCTCTAGCACACTAACTACACAAGTGGGTTGAAAAAAGTTTGAGAGAATGTGTGTGAGTCGATGTGTCTGCTCTGCATTGCTGGAAAAGATTCACTGCCAGTCACTCACATACACAAAGTAGCAGCACAAGAGGAGAGAGTGGGACCTGTTCGCTGAAAGAAGAGTGAATTAATTGACTTAATGTGTAATTTCATTAGCAAAACTATTTCATGAGGTGGATTTGCAATTTTTTTCGATGTTGATGTGTGTGCTTGGTGGAAGAGAAAGAACAAGAGGAATGCTGATCTGATGATAAATCTTCGGAAAAAGTTTCCTTTGACTGTGTTTGTGAGCTCGATTTTTTGTGGTGGAACGAGCAAAAATTCAATCAAAGTTTCGGTTTGATAGGTTCACTGTTTATTGAAATACGATTATGTCATGGTCGTGTCAAAATAGAAAGCTTAGTTTGGTATTTGGTAAACTATAAATTACGAGCAAAGTGCGTTACGTGATTACTTTTCAAAACGCATGACATGTAACTTTTTTGCACAAACACAAAGGCTAATTTTATCAATTATGTGCAGACCACTTGCTTTTTGCACGCTATCAGTGGAAAAGGTGAAAGCAAAGATGTACGTTAATTATTTTTACAAATCTTCCAAAATGTTCCAAAGTTTTTTGGTTGCAAAGTCCCAAAAAAACGTTGAAGGAGCAGCAGCCCAGTTCTGAAAAAGCTGTTGCTTCACCGGATGCACGATGAAGACTACGCTTGTAGACTGGCAGATCTCTGTGTTTTAACGCTCTTGCTTGCATGCTTGCTATAAACAGAGTACAAATAGTGTTTTTGGATGGAAACAGAGTAAAGCAAGCAAAGTGAGAAGAGCGGTTTAACTCTCTGGAAAGCTATACCATTCCACTGCTCTTGCTGTTCTGCTGTTGTAGCAGTACATTCCAAAAGTAACTGAACTGAAATTCAAAGGAAATTTTTTCCTTGCCAGTTCCAAATGTAGCAAATTCAACTTCAAGCCAACAATGCGTAGCTCGTTCCCCACTTTTGCTCCAAATCCATATGCGCTGGAAGTTAGTCTCCGTACTTTGCTTCGGATTGATATAGCTATAGCTATGCCGTTACTTTACAACCAGCTAGTCTATCAAATGCCTAAGCCAGTAAACACTTAAGGCATGTCCAGGAAACCCGAAAGCTGTCTGAGTCTGAGTTTCTACTTGTTTTGTGAGCATTATGTTATATTTAAATACATCCAAATATAAAAAGTACATATTTAAACATAAAGGAGTTACTTATTCACTCGGAATGATATATTATACAGTGCACAAACTTGCGCTCAAACAATCTACACGGTTAATGTGTACATGGTCTAATAATAATAGCATAGTGTCACTGGTTGTAAAGTGTAAGGTGTGGACATTGAAGCATTAATTATATGTGTGATTTTAGGTAACAACTAGAAATTAATGTAATAAGCCCACTTATTGTTTTCAACCGACAATCTGAAGTATATATTTTTTTAGAATATTATAGATTAAATAAATATGTACAAGTAAAGTTATGTTCTTTCAAAGTTATAGTTTAGATCGATGCTGATGGAAACTTGCATTCAAGGTCTTTTTAAGGGTACGACCTGAAGTTTTTGAACATAAATTTACAACCTAATATTCTTAATGTCAGACTTACCAAATGCTAATTCCTAGTTTTCTCGTTTCCCGTTAACCGCACAAAAAGTTGGAATATGTATCAGAAAGCAAAACAAGACCAACCTCTAGAGTGCACTATATTTACCAAAGAAGATAAGCTCTTCATTCCCTGTCTTTCCAAGTTCTTGCTTATCGTGTATAAAAATTGTTGCAAGCACACAGTTGTATTTCAAGTTTCACGTTTCTCCGCCTCAGAAAACAGAATAGCATGAACGTCCGTGCTATACAAGAAACGTTGTATCACGTAAGATGGATTTACGAAAAAATAAACGAATAAGTAGTAAAAGTGAAATTATATTATATGTATATGTACGTTATGTACGCATGTACTTCAATTTGTAAACGTGTATGTGTGTGCAAAATGAATAATATATTACACTTATAAATATAAAAACATGCAAGCAATGCACTGATTCAATGAATAAGTAAAAACTTTTTCCCCTTACATGTGAGAAGACAGAAGACTCTTCTGTTGTTCTTGTTAAGTTCACAAAACTTTTTTTCCAATTTTCTCATCATGCTCTCCAACGTCATCATGATCTATTCTGAACGAAGAAAAAATGTGAAACTGATGAGGAAGAAGAGCAAACAACATAACTGAAAAAGACAGGACTTATCCTTATTTCTTTTTTGTGTGGGATCGCGAGTGAAAAAAAATGTCTGGAAAAGATTCAGACACTTTAATGCTTACATGCATCATGGTTATTATAATACAACATTCACATGATCTGTGCATACATATATATATACTCCAACACCAAGCATTAAACACACATATTAATCGTCATCAAACATACAATGTAAAAGAAAAATACAAGAGAAAAAACTGCGCTACTGCTAGATCTTCTTAACAAGCAGGACAAACCTTTTTGATTGACGCTTTGACACTTATTTCTTTTTCTTACATTTAGCTCGCCTCCATTCTGTCTGAGCTTTTACGTTTGTATACTTCAACCTCGACAAGTTTACTACTATCAATATGAATTCCATTACGTCACATATCATTTCTTTTTTTCTTGTTAGTTGAGCGAAAAAAACTTGTTAACTAATCCTTGTCGTGGAAAAGTATATTTGTGCAATGTTATGTTATAATAAGTTAACTATTTTGTCTATTTATAATCCAAAAGTAGAACCGACATAAGTACAACTTCTTCGAACATGTAGTTCTGAAAGTAAGTGTAATTATTATTGAGAGCACTAAATTCAACTATTTTAGTTTTAGTACCCAACAAATGTGAGAAATGTAGATGTATTACTGAGTGAGTGAGTTTTTTTCATCGTCTTTAACACCACATGTCATCGCGTCCACAGTCCTTTTACGTTTCTTTGTTTAAAAGCATGTTCATTTCATTTTTAGCATTATTTTTTATGCCAACAAAGTTGAATTGGGCTTTTAGTAATATATTTTTTCTGTTGAAAGTTTTTTCTGCATTTTTACATATCATGTTCATGTCATCGTCATCTATTATTACTTCCTTCATTGGAGTAAACATTCAGTAAACATAATATGTGTATCCTAAACTGTCCAAAACACTCGACAGGGCACAAAGTAGACATTTTTACAAAAGGCATTTTCCTAGAACGTAGTTTCCTGTAAGCCGCTGTTTATACGGAAATATATCCATAATACAAACTAATAGTAATACTACTGATACCAGTAGTAGGTGACGTAGAAAATAAAAGGAGAACTGTGTGATGTGATGCGATGCATGTGATAAGTCACAACGAATATGTCACTCAGGATTTGCATATTTATTCATCTTTCCCTTTCATCATTTTCAGCCATTCATTCATTCACGAATTCCTTCACTCACAAGAGCCATTACAGGTTTAGCGAACAACTTTATATATAATCCATGGCTATGCTGAATTGCATGCTTTTATGCATAGTAAAGAGGTGCTAAAAGAACGACAACATTTTTTGGTCTCTTTGAGACAGCATGAGTTTGAAAGCATTAGTCATAGATTTTTTATACTAGAAAATTGACTATAGAATTATCTACATTCATACATTTGACATATATGTAAATTGAGCTTGATTTGGAGAGATGTTTTGGAAAGTATTCATTCTCGTCAGGGGCATGGGCATGCACTTCTCAGTACAAACACAACAACAAACCCATTCTTTGAGGAGTAACCAGAAATAATATTTTATGCATACTATTAACAAGAAACGAGAAGCGGAAGACGCAAAATAGTGAGAAAGGCATATCCACTTCCACTACTTACATTTATTTTCGGCTTTTCCACTAGCATACACCCATTTCGTTCAGCAGGGCTAATGATGATGATGACGATTGTAATGGGCTTGATAAAATGGAGCACTAGCACGGTGTAATTTGGTGTGTAGAATACTTACGCAGAAATGTCTCAACGCAACGAAGTTGTGCATAGTGCATACAGCATGTGATTCCAATTTAGTTACTCATTCACTTGCAACTTGGCAGAGAGGCCAGACAACCTTATATTTCGACACTTAGCCACATGGGTACTTGAGAGGAAAGATTGCGATTGTATGGTTAAGGATACTCTTTTATTATACGCAAAATATCTCAAAAGCCTGGAGGGGTGTGTGCGTTGGATTACTGTACACATTGATGAGGGAGGATGACGCTGGTATGCTACAGAACATGTCGCAACCACTCTGCGTAAATAGTTTACAAATGTTGTATAGTTTTGTAAGTATATATATTGTATATTTTTATTTGAATAAGCAAAGACTTAAGAATTTGAAGCAAGGTGGAAATGAAAGAATGTTGGTGTTTTTATTTGTGGTATAAGGTTTATACGTAATCGGGTAACTGTTGTGTGATAAAGTCTAGTTTTCTACAAAACTAGTGAGCTTAAAGCAATGTCTATCTGGTGTGCATACAAGTGGAGAGAGGCGTAAATTACTTCTGTCTCATTTAATTCCTCTTTCCTTTTCCCCTCTGCTCGCTCCTTTTCTCTTCCAGTCAACAGCGTCAATAAAGTTATATCATTTATATGGATATATGTGTGTGTAACAACACTACCGGAAGAATTGAAAGAGTAAGGAATGGGTAAGACGAGTTGGCGAAGTCCACTAATGCGTAGCTTCAACTCTTTCGTTCTTTAGATATTTTCTCTCGAATGACTATAGAGCATGCAGTGTTTTCTTTGGGTTATACTATTCATAAGAGAAAGCTTATGCAGCTGTGGTTTATTGTTAGAAAATATGCGTGTTTGCTTAAGTGTGGAGCTGAACTGGAATACAGAATATTTCGGATATGTAGAGGACGTAAATGGTGTGAAGCTGGTGGAATTTTATTTTTACGTATTGTGTCCTTGTATCCCAATTCCAAATCGTAGGTGTATCAAGATAAAAAATGGAAGTTTCGGTGTAAAATTACTTTGCAGTTAAGTGTGAAGGTTAATTTTATGACTTAATTTTTAAGAGCATAAATGTAGGTAATATTTTTTAGACAACCTTACCTTTTTCTCCTGTTGCTTTTCTTAAGTCTTGCATGGAAATTTAAATGTATGCCGGATTTTTGCAGAAATAACATTACGCGACTATAGCGATTGAGAATGCGACTGTGCAGAAGTATTAGCCACAGGTGCAGAAGAAAAGTTTGAAGTTATTATTTTTATTAGCTGTTAAAGGCTTTACAATATCTATTACATAATTTCTATCAATTTAATACGTACAAGTAATTTACATCAGATTTCTTGAAGGTACACGAAACATATATTATTAGAAAGTTTAACCGATTTATATGCTAATTGCTCACACTCTTACATGAATCGTAAATATGTATTGATAGACTAAAATAAAAAAACCATTATGTTTTACCACAAACACTAACTTTCAAGAAATAGACATGCTGAAATGTAGAATCTATTTGTGATCTAGTAAAAAAAATTCATATTTGAAGTGATACAATTTTATGTTTTATATATGTAGTATACATTCTTTTTCTAACTAATTGGTAAGAGACACCACCGTATATTTGTGAACTTTGGCTGCAACTTAAGGATATTATACAACAATAGAATTTACACTTCTGCTGTTTCTGTATAGAATTTAATGTGTGTTGTGCTAAAATGTAGTATATACTGTACTATTTACATAGGTGCGGACTAAAAGTTTAATTTATAATTGTATTTAATTGATTTTATGCAATCAAATATTTGTATTATTTTTTAGGATAATTGACAATGTAATTTATAATTGGTAAATAGTATAACTAAATTTAATTTGTAATTACAGCTAATTGTAGATTTTTTGGTTTTGCAATTTGGGTTGCTTTGTTAATGTAATTCAGTTAGTAATTTTGGCCCCAGTGGCTCCATTGTAGGGACGTGGTTTCCTCTTGTCTAAGGTGTACCTTCGTCATACTTTTCACCACGATTAGTAGTAAGTATATGTATTTTATAAGTTTACTTTACTCTGTTCCGGGGTACTGATGCGTTGCAGTAATACATGTAATTGGTTGAGAAAATTACATATTATCATATATAGGAGTATACACTCGTGAACTTGAATGGAAAGTTGTGTTTGTCTCTGTTAATTTGATGATAATAAAATAGGGTGTTGACATTTTCCTGTGACTAGGGCTGGTAATAATATTTAACTATAAAGTATTTGTTCTATGTACAGTAAGTTTTTTGCTATTTACGGTGTTTTCAAATATTTCTAGTCTGTGAATCTACTCAAATTTATTTAGCGCATTGAATACACTGTAGTATGACAAATGTGGAATAATTTTTATACTTTTTAGACACATCAAGATTTAAAATTTTCGTTCCTATATATTATACATATTCGATCCACACAGACTAGTATATTAATGGAATAGCAAAAAAACGATGTTGTTTATAGCGCCAGTTTAATAAAGTATTTTAAAAGAATATTCTTGCATAGGTAATTCTGCTGCGTGCATATATGTATGATCCAATACATCATGTTAAATACGTAAAGCTATACTCCCCAAAAACGTAAGATAATTCACTAATCACTTCACACAATCTTCTAATGTTTGATCTTTGCAGGGTTTTACCTGATTTTAGATGAAAAACTCATTGAAACTATGATTTTCGCTTACTATTTCCTATTAGTTTGGCATAAACAACCAATTCAAAACGACAAGAGCATTTATAGTGTTTCATTTTTTGATGAACTGTAAGTGGAACTAAATATCATCCAATCACAGTAATGCTTAAATGTTTAGTAGCATCAGCAAATTTACGGCTTACTGGTATTGAAGAAGGCAGATAAAAAGATTTTTTACAGAAGTAGAGTTACAGTAGTATTAATTGTAAGTAGTGCTGCGCTCCCTCTGTTTAGGATGAAGAAACTTAGAAGACTTTAAGAACCACTGTTACCAAAATTGATAACGGTATGAAAAATCTTCTCATGTCCCAAGATACCCTGGATTCTCCAGCCGCTGAAATAAAAGAAATATAGCTTTAATTATTTTATACTCCAATCAAAACGAACACACTAGCTATAGTACAATGACTGATTGGTTCACCACTCATAATACACAATGCACATGCACAATAATAATATTCTTTTCAGAGTATTGAGTTCTTACACATTCTCATTGCATCTTTAAGCTCCAGTGATCCTGAAAAAAAAACAAATACGAAAATTTTAATATTTCAAACTTCTTTGAAATTCATAGAGACAGTGACTCCAGTCACTCAAGCAGGAACCAAATGTATTTCAAGAGAGTATGTAACACACCTGGTTCAAATACTGTTGTCTTCCTTTTAATGTAATTGGTTGCAGGAATAGCAAGCTCACAATCAAATACAGAACCCATCATGGATGACAAGGTTGTATCCTCATATATTTTGTACGCCCTCACATCATAGGCACCATCAAACTCATCGTACACGTACGAAACAGTCACGTCTGAAACCCTGCATATAACATTTCGTAGCATCAAAATTATTATCTTCCGCAAGACTCATTTTTATTTCCAGAACACAACAAGAGTTAGCATTCGATCCCAATCCATGTCACTGAATACATTAATCGAAAAAATATCATCAAATATATACAAATCTTACTCTTGTTCCCCGTTGTAAAATGTCATCCTTGGCTTTGGGAACACTCTGCTTGCCCAGCAGGATATATTTACATAGTTCCCTCTTCGGTTCTCTGAAACCCTCATATCCATCTCCTTCTCTGGAGCTGAAAACAAAACAGATTTTGCACAATTCTGCATGAATAAAAATCTAAAATTTTGAGTTGTGGTAAAAGTGTGGTAGGTAGATGAGCAAATGACATTTTCGAAAGTAAGTCAGTTTTTTGGAACATGTAAATCTTGTATCAAATTCCCTTTCACGTACAACTTACACGAACAAAAGTATCACGGCAATACATTTTTTTCACATTTTAAAAATTCTAGGAATGCTATTCTGCTAATGCACGAACACGTCCTTTCCCGCACCCACATTCAAATTACATACATATTACAAAATGAAATTATGTTACATCCTCCGCTGCGTTGTCTCATGCGAACCAAGGAGGGCTACTTTCTCTTGGGGTTTCCTAGTATTCTATAGTATTATTTTGCATGCTTCTGTTGTTAGCTAATGAGCTTCTCAAAGATATCAAAAGAAAATTCAAAGGAGTTGCCTTAGGATAAAGAAAAGTAACAAAGGAAGCTGTTGTTTCAAACTTTATTTACTGTAGTTCGTCATCATGAAATTGGAGAGATAAGAAAAGAGAAAATAGAGCGTTTCTTCATCTCATGCTTTGTTCTAGTTTGTTGAACATTTTAGTGTAAGTTTGCGTTTTACTCAATTTTCGTACCCATACAATTCAACAGACTCAACAAATACTCACGCGCGTGTTAATTTTTATAATACAAACGTTTACAAAGGAAAGGAGGTTCGTTAAAGTTAAATGAATATGTAAATGGCTATGATGAAGTGTTAGCTAACAGCTGCCCTGTCATATGGTAAGATGGCTGCACCATGTTTGATACATCGAAAAGTTCTTCATACCGCGTGTCTAACAATGAATGAAGATATAAGTATGTGTATATCAATTGAATAACATGTCTACAAAGTATTTTTAGTATTCTTACATTAAATAATTTAAGTCGAAACAAAATGGGACATAAGGGCACCATTATCCTTGCAGTTCAAAATCTAATTACAAATTGCTGTTGGCGAAAAAAACTAAAGTCTAAAATATTACAAAAAGGGTTGTAGTAAAAAGTATTAAAATTTACATATGAATGTGGTTCAATTTCAGTTGGAATGTAAAAAACAATATTTATGATTGCTGAACAAATAAAAATGAGTTATGATTTTTAAACAGTTCGTCGTAGATTTTTAGTGATACTATGTAAATAAGTACGTTTTGTAATAATAAATGCATGTAGCATGCATTCAAATTGTACATGAATTTTTGATAACCAAATTATTCAAGAGAAAAATATGTAATTTGTAAAGAAAACAAAAACGGTTTTCCTACTTATGTAACCTCGAGATATTGTTTTTAAAGAATTTTGAATGAGTTGGGTCTTCTATGCTCAACTCATTCAACTACGGTTATTTTCATTTTCCTGAAAAATGCAAAACTTAAAAGGTTAACGAAAACAGGAGAAATTCTTTTTTTGTAAACTGATTATTTTCTTTGCAGCCCTTCCAAAACTAATCAATGCGAAACAAAATCAGCATCTGTTGCTCGTTTTTAGTGAAAGAAACAAATCAAAATTCTATGTTTTCATTATTACCTAGCTCATATGTTGTTTTAAATTAATTGGATTCTAGCACTGAATACATCAAAATGACTACATATAGTTGGCAAAAAGCCATTTTGAACAATTTTCAGCATAATTACTTTCCATTTTACCTGCATACTTACACCATGCAATGCAGTTATGAAGCAATTTCAAAAACACTGGAAATCATAAATAAAATTCAACTTGCCAAAATTATTTCTGAATAAATTATAGCAAGTCGTTACAATCAACTTCCCGAATTAGTGTATGCCATATTTACATTTCAAATTTTCCCTTTAAAATAAATTGCATGCTGTAAATCATAATGAAATTTAATGAAACCTATTAACTCCAATTGAAGTAAGAAAACAATAAAACGTTTTACAGGCTACCTATATACTTCCAGTTACATTTTTTTCCTCCATAAGCAAACGTGTCCGTGTTTTTGCTCAGAAATAAATAAAGTAAATTCGAATGTGTACTTTGATAAATACACATTGATTGGATAATAGCGTGAGACGAGTTAAATAATACGCATGGAAAAATTCCCCCTCGTGTTAATCCCTAACACAAGCGAAGAAGCCTATATATTATGTATTTATATTCAACAAACAATTTTCCTGTTTGTGTGGTGTGTGGCAAGCGTAAATGTACACCAAGAGAAATTACTTTCGTCAGCGACATTCTAGGCGGTGCACTAAATCATTTCGGAAGCCCACATTTTCACGGGTCTTGAATTGTATCTCCGTAATATTTCTTATTACATATTACCACTTTTTTACTTACGTATATGATAAACTATATACTAGGTTTACAGATTAAGAAAAGAGAGCGATATAGTGCATGTGAAAGGAAGAAAGAGATATGGCGTAAAGCACAATAATACATAATGCATGGTTGCATGTATTCATGTGTCATAGTCAAGGATTTCCTGTGAATGCATTTTCTCTTCTCTCAGGTACTACTACACCCCATAAACCATATTTCCACACTTCACGCTACTTATTTTTTTGTGAATAGCATTATATTTTTTCTTATTCTCCTCCTTTCAAGGAAATATGTTCTCATACCCGACATTCTTCACCTAGATAACCGCCGTATCTTTACAAATCCATCCTCAACATAACTGTTCCACAAAATAAAAAAACAACCACTCGACAGCAACAACACTCACTCTATTTCATATTACTAATACCACCAACCACCACACCACCGTCACCTTCTAAACACGTAAACGTAGAATAACATCGAAACTTCTTATCAGCATCGTCATCATAACTCGTCGAAAAAATTGAAGCCTTCAAAGGATTCAATTCAGTGCAGCATTAAGAAAAAATCTATATGCCATGGTTCATAACAATGCTTTTTTCACACTCAAGCCAGACACAAAAAAGTAGAGTTAAGTAAGGTAGATTGATCCATGAGAAAACAGCCAACAGCAAAATAAGAAAATGGAGAAGGGAGACACGCAATGAGTTATGCTTCTTATTTGCCTACATCTATCTACAAATTCCATATTTAAGCATTTTTAAATACAAGAAAACTATATCATACCACAGCAATGCTCACCATTCAAATATTCCTTACTCCCGTATCTATACAATGCGATGAGTACGCATAAATAGAAGTAATATAGCACCTTAGGCTTTATTAAAATAGTCTGCTCTACAAAAGTAAAACCAAATACAACTTTCTCCACAACAGAATACAAAAGATGTAGTCTATTTATTTTTTACGTATTTAAGTTCGTAGTCCTCCCATCATATAAAATGCTTCCCTCCCCTTACACTTTACTTATAAACGACGATGACGATGACAAAGCGGACTAGTAAACGATCAAATCAAAATTCTGTTTGCAGTTGTGCGAAAGGCGCTAAACGGAACTGGTTCGTTGACGCTTGAGGAGGGAGAAAGTTCAATAACAAGGATGGCCTGTTTCTAATACAAAATACATCATATTAGGACACCTATCGAATCGAAAATAAAAAATACACATTATCAAGTTTATAAGTCTGGAGTACATATAAATATGCTTTTGTAACCAACCAGCCAAGCCAGGGCACACAGAACAGAGGTAAAGAAAGTAGAAAACAACGCCTTAGACAACAAAAGAAGAGAAAATGCGGACTAGACTTTTCCTATCAGTGCTCACGAACAGCTTATCAATCTTTGAATTTTATCAAACTACCCGTTGAGACTTGACGGATAGCTTGATATAAAAATTTATAATGTATTTTCCCTGACGACTGCAAGAAACTTGGTTTCCAATGTTTTTTGGAGAGAAAAAATATTTTTCAAAATTTTGTTTTTGTCCATATATTTCCTATTGCATTCAACTTATCAAGCCTCATCAAGCCGTATCAAACTTCGTTGCCTGGCAAGTTTGATACAGCTTGACGGAACTTGACCCGATTCCTCCATGCCTAATGCGGACACATGAGCGACCTTACTTGGTAATCCAAAGAGGCAAGCAAGCTAACATTCTCTCGCCTTGCTAAGCTGTTTTGTTATGAAACGAACGAATGGTTTTGTGTGCAGAAGGAAGTGTTCGGTCAGGTTTGAATTTCCTCATCGGAATCTCCTTCCCTTACAAACCTCATATTTCATGCGAGAGAACAAGTGAAAGGAGGAAAAGCTTGCACATCCTGTTTTCTTCAGAATAAACATACTGAGCTACCAAAAATATTGGGTTATTTCTTCTTATATATTTTTTTGCAATACGGGGAAAAAGGAGGCAAGTAGGAACATCACCACGATTTTCCTCTTTATTCTTTTCTCCTTGCCCTTTTCGTCTCGTTTCACACGGCTTCATCGTACACGTCTAAGCAAACAGTCTGTTATACTTTTGAACGAATCTTTCAGTTGAAGAGAAAAAAATCGGAAAAATAATATATTAATATACACAGCAGCACCAATGATGTAATGTACAACATGCTATTCACTACGAATAAAACAATGAGAGAAAGTTTCATTCGGTTTCTTCTTCACCTCCTACGCTTCTTCACAAGATGCGTGCCAGGGAATACCATTTCCTTTGAGAAATTATGCGTGTCTAGCTATGTATATGTGTACGTAATTCTGATCATCATACCTTTCTTTTCTAGCTGTTTTTGCCTTTCATTGTTTATTTCTCTTTTTGGTTTTAGCTGAAAGAAGAAAAGTAATACAATTCCATAATGCATATTAGGCATTTTCTTTAGCTATATGTAAAATTCTAATAATAATATCCTGACAGCAGACAGCCTATTTTTTCAGTTGGTTTATTTTAAGCCCAGACTAGACTGATGATTTTTTCCATTTGTTGTGTATTTTCTCTATTCTGTCTCAAAACCATGTTAAGCACAAACTAACCTGAGCACGCCACTTTCTTAACTTCATCAAAAATATATAGGCCATCATGTCAGATTCATGCATGCAAGCGCACATCACTTTCTCCACAAATATATTTCGAACTTTCGAACAAAAAAATTATTTTGATTGCATGGCAGTGTTAATTCTTGTAAATGCTTCAGCTTTATTAAATATGGCAAATGATTTTCCCCGTTTTTACTCAAAAGCGCAACCAAGTTCATTGCTCGCATCATGCATGCGGACATAGAGAGCAAAGCTAATCATGAAATTGCCAAGTCATAGTTAATGAATGACTATAAAAAATGCGCACGGGTTTTTCGGTAATAACCTAATGTGTATTTAGTACGCTTCATTTCCAGAGTATTGAAAAAGTAATGAAAGGTCTTAAGAAAAAACAGCATGACAGATGTGGTGTGTTACATGGGTGGTATGGGAAAGGTGTAGATGACTGCTACACAAGAAACAGGCAGAATAGAATAGGCAATTAACGAATTTAACAGAACATTGGTCACAAAATATTTTTAACTTCTCTTTCCAAGAAATTGAGTGGTCGTGTTCTTATTATATATGCGTAAAAAGTTTTCCTCTCCTTCAAAACCATTTATCAAGTCACAGTCTTCACCATCATAAAAGGAAAAAAACTTATCTTTTGACTTGGATACTAACGAGAAAGAACAATGTTCCAGAGCATATCACAAGTAAAAGTTGCGGTGGATATGATGGTTTTGGTTATTCTACTACTGTAGAAGTCCGCCAGTGCCAGAAGAAACATGCATTTCATACACACACACGTCATGTAAATCAAATATAAATGACAACTCGCGCATTTCTCCTTCACACACTTCCTCTCTTTATGTACAAGTCCAACACAGACGTGTACACATTTGCCAACTTGTTTTGTTATATCACTATGCTTTTTACATTCCTTTTTCAAGAAGGGTAGTACCACACATCGAGAAATGTATGGTGGTTCATAGAGAAAGACATAAATTAGCTACAGAAAAGGCAAGCAATTTATTAACAAAGCAAACGGTAAAAAAGAGAAAATGCACTGTGCTTTCTCTTTTTCTCCGAATCGGAAGACTGATGGAGGTGAATAATCTGCGTGTATCTCGTGGGTCACATACATACCTCTTCTTCTTCCATCTGCCTTTATATCCTGAGGAAGGAGACCATAAAGAGTACAGTAATAATATTTTGCTATATTCTAAAAGTGATGGTGGTATGCGTTCTTCCACAGCGCTCATTTTTCCAACCCCTAAAGCTTATCATAGAGAAGGCTCAACTGGCTGTGTAAACCCAGGAGAGAAAAAGGGAACAGAATCGCCGTACACATATGCATGAAGAAGGAAAAGAATTAATATGAGTGTGTGCGCTTTTTTCTCTACATTCCTTTGGTGGTGGTAGTGGAGAAGGGCGACGAGAAAATAACTAATATAAAAAGTGGAGTCTCATACAACAAAATATATTTTTGTTCTGTTAACTACTCCGATATAATTTCAGTGGTGGAACGTTGGACGTGGTCTTAACGAAACGAAATGCATACGAGGAGATGTGAGACGCAATAGAATTAGTTCCAAGTAGTCTAGTGGGTTTTCCTGCATGTCGGAAGGAAATTAGTCAAAAAAGCGGGAGTTGTGTGTACCGTCATGGTTTCATTGTCTTCTCAAAATGTCTACATACCATGTTTGGGGGAGAGGGAATGTGTGTGGAAGAAAGCGGGAGTAGTAGCGAAAGTTGTAAAAGTTGCGGTGGTGGTAGTTCTAGTAGATAGGCTGACATACGGTGTATAAATGGAAGACTTAAACCTTCAAGTCAAAGGGAAATGGGTAGTTTTTTGTGTCTTTCCCCATTTCTCTTTTTCTAGTGAGCTGTGTGAGAGATACTTCCCTGCATAATATTATGTAGTAGTCTTTAGAGACGGAAATACAATTAATTAGCTTTGAGAAGAGAGACGGCCTTTTTTCTTCAACTTTTAATTGTATGATTTCACCGATTATTGTCCATGCTATTGTGTATTCTCATATGTACAAGAGCAATATACTGACTATATGTACCGTAAATTAAGGAACATGCATGATGGTGGGGATATTCGTAAAAATGTGCATGCAGATAAAGGAGGGT
The DNA here is from genome assembly GCA_034693345.1 of Entomobrya multifasciata. Taxonomy (NCBI): domain Eukaryota; kingdom Metazoa; phylum Arthropoda; class Collembola; order Entomobryomorpha; family Entomobryidae; genus Entomobrya; species Entomobrya multifasciata. The sequence goes on from JAQFXM010000212.1 coordinate 27,498, forward strand.
AACAAGAAATGGGAGGTTCGGAATGGAATGGGAAGGAAATTTAGTAGACTTTTTTTGGTACAGCGCCGACTACCTCCACAAGCTGATATGTAGTGGCAAAACATATTCGGATAAAAATTGCAAAAGTAAATTTCAATTCGCAGTCATGTATTTATTTGCATGCATGAATTAACGCTGTTGTTCGCACACATAAGTACGCGTGTGTATTGCTCAAATTATGCAAAAGTTCCTTCACACTTTTAGCTTATCAAGTCAAAACATGTCAAAAGGTCAATACTTACCAAATACAATCATCCTAGCTGCTTCAAGAGCGTCCCCTAAAACCAAAGAGAAAAATGAGAGTATGATTGAGTAAATAATATTTTTTTAACAACTTGTTACAAAAATTGCATAAAAACTTGCAAATTATTTCTTACCTTCAAACGTCGATACGTGGCATATCCAGTTACCTGAATGGAAGATGAAAATGACATTGATTTATCATGTTTTTTTAGAGAGTAAGCAATCAATAAGTACTTAGTTGTGGTATTTTTACCGGATAATTCAGTCGTCGGTCGATTAATTTGAAGAGCTCGTCTAGCCTTATAGTCATCCCCGTCAGCTTGATAATCCAAATTAAGTTTTCCCTTCAGAATGCCCAGACTAATTGGCTTGCTATTAGGAATCCATTGGTAGACCTGTGTTTGCTTGTTGGTGAAGTACCATTTGACAACTAAACCCTTTTTCTCGTGATCCTCGATGCTATAGTCGCAATCAAGTATCACAGATTCCTCCGTTCCATTACGCACAATGTGAGGGACTGATAGACTATTTATGCGTACTGCTGAGACACCTGTGAATTGGCAACAGTAAACATATTAAATTTTTAATCTCAAGTCAAACTTCATGTACTCAATAAAAATACACAGAAACTCTTTTACGCAGCCTGTAAAACATTGATAATATATAAAAGGCAACTTTTGAAACATTGGTCAATCTGAAGTACTACTCTAGGCGTTTTGCTTTGTCTTTTGTTGATTTGATCCCTAAAGGACTACTGCAGCAAGGTCCAAGACTGCGACGCACATGCTTTTACCATTTATAGCTTTTACATAGTTTATGGAAAGCACAAACCTATCGATGTTACACCATTTTTGTTTTTCCGGGAAATGTTCAAAGTACATTATTAATGCTAGTACGTACAGTGCAATGTATCTAGTAGCTTTAATAATATGAAAGGTGAACTGTCAAATAGTGAATATATATGTACATTCATCCACCATTTCCCCTCTTATATCATTGTTTTCAGCAAAACAAAACTGGCCCTGGTACTGTTGTCACTGTTGTTGCTTTCGATTTCTGTCAAAGGAAGGACAATGACTTGGAAAACAAAAGAGAAACGAACAGTGTTCTAGGATATAGCATGTATGCATTAATGGCCCTTTTGGTATGAACATGATTGTTGAGCAATAGACTTCTGGTAGAAAAACAAGAGAGCGTAAAAAAACAAAAACTTTTTTGTTTCTCTAGTTTTGCTTTTCTTTCTTGTACCTCAAAGGAATTGCATTCATTTAAAATTCACGAGTCACCAAGAAAATATCTAACAAAGGCGAAAAAATTTGCTTCCTTTATCATTCATTCCCTTCCAAAGATGCATATATACGTAACATGCACACGCATATTGCCTAACTAATGAGTTTGGACTTAGGACTTGCAACTCTATGGACAAAAAAAAGAAGGGAAAGTGCCAACGAGAGAAAGTAGAGGTGGAATTAATATAACCTTGACATTGAGAGAAACAAGCCCACAGCAAACTTTCAGACTCCTATTCTAACATATTTCCTTTCTTCCCATGAAAAAGTAAAAGTTCAGAAAAATGTATTAGTGAAATACAGCCCATAATGCACATTAAATGTTATTCGTCCTCCAAATTCCATTCAAGGACAATCAGTCCCACTCGATTCTTTTTACCAAATAATTTTCTTTTATTCTAGAAGAACTCGAATACAAAAAAACATGTCGGTTTCAATTCAACTTACTCTCTCGACAAACAGGAAAAGTTAAAGTCATTATATAATCTACACACCAAATTACATATTTCATAGGAACAACTACAGTAGAATATCGTAAATGTTTTAGTATAGTGAATTTACGAGTGGAGACTAGTATTATTGCCGCTTAGAACTGAAAAAATGTGATAGAAATTGAGCATCATTATCATCATCGGGATTATAGGAACTGCAGCTATTTGAATCTATACATGGTTGTAGCTAACGTAGCTAATATCATTGTATAAACTACGGGATGTGATATTGTATTTTAGTTATACACCTAAAAGTATGCAAACTGAAACAAACAACATGCACTTTCACTATAAAAAGTGTAAAAGATGCAATATTCAATGGGCAACGAGAAATTCTGGAACTCAAGGAAATGAGAGGGTGGCATTGTCGTTATTACCACTGTATTATGTACAAGGACATGCTCATGGGAAAAACCAGAGGAATTTCTCCTTCCTCGTTTTATGGGAAATAGACGACTATACTTACTGCTATCCATAACAATATAAATGTGATTTACGTATTTAGAGCAAAATGAACACGATTTTCGTGGGGATATACCCAAATCAATATGCATACTTGATAGCGCATTTTATGTTGAACACGAACACATAATAAGTGTACGCATATGAAAAACCGTTTAAGCTGTTTGTTCGTAAGACTGTGACTAGATCGCTGACAAATACCTTTTACCGGGGCCACACACACTTTCTAAGAACCAAACTTGAAGGATTTTTACGCGTATGTGTATTTAGACGTTATGGTTCTTCTTGTGACATGACTTCATGCAACATCACTCCATCAAACCCAACCACTTTACTTGAATACTCACTGTTGCTTGCATTCAAATGAATTGGTAAGAGTGGAGTTGACTGAAATTTTGCCACACACCATCAAGCTCTTAACATCACGTACAGCTGCGAAGCAAAAGGATTGATGATGTTGGCTACCATATGCTTGGCGTGTGCGCTATGAACATTTCTTGCAACCTAAACCCACTCATTAAATATATTGTATGAAATGCATACATGGAGCCAATGCAAGTTGAAATTTATATTGCACGAAGCCTAAAACAATAATCATATCATTAAACTGAACTGCCTCTTTTTCTCTCTCTCCAGTTTCCTTTTAGCATACTCATCTATTTATTTATTTAACTGTATTTTCTAGAACACATTTATTTCCTGGTTATGGTCCGATAATAAGAAAAGATTATTAAAAGTATTTAGAATAGTGTGACTCAAATGAGTTTCATTTTTCATTTATAGAATTTAATTTTGTTGGTTGTTTCAGGTGACGTGTGTATAACGACAAATGCTAAATAAAATGTTTTATTTATCCAATGCGGATTTTTTTGCAATAAAAAGAAAGTGGTTTGCAGCTCGACACAAGTCGATAGCATAATAAGAGGATTACGTTTATACATGACACAATTATTACAGGCAGCATGCACATTTGCCACATAAAAAATTGCAATTCACATCACGTTAAATACGCACGAAATTCGTTTGAGTAGCCATGCAAAAAAATTTATCATATCAAACGTATCTCGAAAAGTATAACACACTATCAAAGTTCTGCCAAATTTATGACACTCATTTTATATATTTATTGCAGTGGGTTAGATATCAGCTTATTCTGACACCTTCTCTCATAAAACTACTTTAAGCTATGAATTTGCTAACCACTTATCTAGATAAATACCTGATTTTCTAGTCCACAAAATTATGTAGCTCGATTTACTACCCGTACTGTACTATACTATACTGCAAACCTATATTAGTGGTAGAAGTTAGGAGTAGATCGTCTGCCTAGTGCCAATATTCAAGTGTGGATAGCATTAGTAAGTAGTAATGTAAAGCAAGTAGCCCTTGACTGACTTGACTGATTCAGAAAATGAAACTTTTACTGTTTTCACTGACTTTACTGAAACTGTAATACCACAGCTCGTTTTTTTCCTGACGATTGCATGCTTTCATCCCATTTGAGCCATAACTAAATTTCCATGTGATTTCAACCATTATTTCCTCATTCTTACAGAGTTTAAGTGGGCTCCTCAGCTAGTGATTGCACACTGGACTGACTTGCACGCAGCATACAGCACACCCGAATTGTCCCACCAAAAGTAACCTGCCGTTTTACTACTGTAATAGCCCATATTAGAGTTATAGGAGTGAGCATAGCAGGAAACAAGCAAGGGAAATTCCATAATATCATGAATGCCATAACACACATAATTCTACAACCATTATTATGCCTTTATGCATTTGTTTTCCAGGAGAATGATCATGCAAATATTAAGTTTAAAAGTTATAGGGTCATATAGCCATATATTTTCTTCAAATTTTCTTTCAACCTTCATAAAGCAGCACTTGATATTAAACTGCACAATTGTGCATATAATTATAATAACGGCTCACTCAACCATTCTTCCAATCATAAACTCTATAATTATACTATGTATTCATGGTGTGGACTGGAGTTCCTTTAGTGTAGTTACATTGATACTGTTTCTCTTATTTTATGTATGTATCGTGTATAAAAATAAGAACTTGCAATCATATTCATGTGGTGGCGGTTTATTAACTGACTGGTAGCAGCAACTCAGTAACACAAAATATTATGGCCATTATTGTTATCAGATACAAGCTGTGAATTCTCTCATATTATACGATACGTCCATTAGTACAATAGAAATAATAATATTATTATATGGCCATTTCTCCTGAGTCTTTTGGTATCAAAGTGTGTGTATATCTATCTAACATTTGCTTAAAAGTGGATTTATTGGATGAAGTGAGCTTAATTTCTTGTGATCATGCTTTCATTCTTTACTCTCACAGCACAGCCCACAAACTATTAAGTTTGTACTTCATTTATGCTTATCCTTTGTATTCATTGCTTTTATGTATATTATGCATGGTCAGCAGAAAAAGCTGTTTTGCTTTTCTGTGTTGCCACCAAAGTCATAAACCGAAAGTTACGATGAGGATATAACTTGTAGTAAACGGAACCTTTTTAATTACACATGAACTTGCACTTAACGCAGCTCAACAATCATAAATTTAGTACAAGTGTGTACACAAGAATCTCATAATAATACGTTTTATATTCTCGGTAATGTACCGGTTCAGTGTGCATAATATAAATACACATTAAGCCCCCAACATTAAGTGAAGCACATGAACAATTTTATGATGACTAATTCACGTTAAAATTTGAATTTATTATACATCATCAATTAGTCTACCGTATAAACTGTAAAAGTAATCATAGAAAAGCACTGTACTGGTGACAAAATAATTGCTGGACTGAATAAAAGCTATGAATTTAATTACTCGTATTTGATATTTTTGCATGAAACAAGCAACACGTTTGACACGACGAGACAAAAGTACGAAACGCCTTTGAGAAATTTGCAACGCAATGCAAGTAATGCCGCATAATATAATTACATACGTGACTAGTGGATTTTGGATTTCCATTCTGCGCGTTCACATCTTTCCTTTTCGTGTCGATCAATTCTGAATGTATTATGAGAAGAATATTTGTTTTTAAAGATCGCATTTAATATCGAATAGAGCAAAGCATTCATGGATGTTTTTCAGACTGCTCGGTTGAAACGAAAAGGCATTCATTTCATAACCACCTCAATAGCTCAATGCATATCGTGCCTTGCATGAATTTAATCAGCGAGAAAATGTTCTAGCCACGCTCCGTATATTATTCATTATGAGATGACGCATGCGATGATATGATAAGAATTTTACACACTGTTTATCGCAATGCGTATTGCGTACTTTGTGCAGCCCCACACATTAGCAAATATATTACCACCATGCCACCCTCACCCCGAAAATCTGACTCCTTCGTTTTATATGCATTTCTTCCCATTACTTTGTTGGTTCTTTCTCTCTCTCTCAAGTAAATGTGATTAATTTAGTAGGAGTTTAAGTTTTAAGCTCCCTAATACAATAACCAGCTTTGAGAAGCCTTTTAAATGTTCACGTCATAGATATATCTATAATTCATATTTTAAGTTTATTATATCACGCGGCGAAGAAAAGGAAAGAGCTGAGTAGAAACAAACCAGGTGCCTGCTATACACACATTATCTCATTCATAAACTTTCTTCTTTTCCTGTAGTAGGTCGGTCTCCTCGTAAGCACACGAAACCAATCCACGTACTGAACTTATACACAAAATGTAGACTAGAGTTGTTCTTGTGTGATCTTTTAAGCTGGTGCCATAAGCTGCGACGCGGCGATGACAGGATCATTAATATTCTTTACAGTGGTGGTGTTCTTTTCTACTTTTTTTGTTTTGTTCCAAAACAGCAGAAAACGCGGAGACAACAGCTGAAGAAAATTAAGTTCTTTTTTCTTGCATTGGCATTCAAATATCATCCTGTTGAGACATTATAGCAGTACCAGTTCTGTACATAAAAGGAAAGAACGCAGTAACGCGCTATTTTTGTCACATAGACCTACAGAATCAATCAATAGCTATATAATACAGAAGAACTTATAGTGCCATTATTATGATGTCTACAGTCTCCCCACATAAAAAACTAGTTCGGACAAGTTCAAGAAATTGCCCTCAGAAAGGATTCTGAAGAACAAATAACATATTACTCCTCACCTTTATGAACAATGAACAGCTATTCTTTCAAGTATACTATTTCTGCCATAGCAGTCATAATAAGCATAAACTTTTATTTTTATACCAGCTTTTCACAGATCACCAAATAACGAGACCATCTTGTTGAAGCTTTCTCGGGGTGGTGGAAAATAGGGACTGAGAAGGAAAAGGATCGATGTGGCTCCCGTGAAAATGTGAATTGCCATGTAAAAAAGACATCATCGTCACATTGCAGACATACTCACAAACAAGGATACATAGCAGAAAAGGACTTTCCCCCCTGTCCTGTATGTTTTTAGAGAAGCCAGTTTATGAGCTCAAACAAAATGATGTTGAATGTTGAAAGCCCTTTTGCTCGTCGTAAATAGGAAAAGAAGGAAATTGAAGGTGATGTTTTAAAAAACCAGAAGGGTTTTTCCATTTCTATTTGGCTTATGTCTTTTGCTGTTGATGATTTTACTACTACTTGCTTATTTGGAAAATGCTTGGAAAACCCATATAATTCTACTAGGTTTATTCTATTTGAACTACAGATAGTCAACAGCAGTCGTAGTACTTGCTATATACCGTAGTCACTTTCATCTACCTAGTCATCCATGCATATACAAACGTACATACATGAAGATGTATACTGTTGGATGCCCATTACAAAATACAAACGAGACAAATACTTTCCCTGACTTTTTTCTTGTTTTCACTATTTTTGCCTTTCTTTCTTTGTTGCATTATCCACCTACAACAAAAACATACACTCGTCATGCATATGTGTACTCATATTCTTCTTACATGCAAATAACAAGCACATTCAGTAATTCACAAGCACAAGAGGGAAACAAGAAACGTGTTATGTGTGAAAGTATTTCAAAAGGAGCACCAGATGAAGTAACTGCTTTTCCCATCTTTATTCTTCTCTCCCTCAGTCACTTTATGTATGCTTTACACTTTAGACACACACATGTTTTATGAATGCTTGTATACAAGTAGTAAGGTTCACAGAGAGAAAGCCTTTTCATCTCATATTTGCGCCTTTTCTTGTACCCTTTTTGCACAAAACTCATACCCACGTATTGTATCTCCGGGTGGGTTTATGTGTCTGTTCAAGTTATCAAAGTTTGTGATGATGTGTGTAAGCGTTCACTGCACAAGAGGGCAAAAAAACTGGATCTCTTTTTGACTTTCTTTACTTTTCTTGTATGTAAAAAGAAAATAAAAAAGGAAAATCCTTTGAATCATGCAAAACACGTTTTCTTACATGGATCCCGATCCGCATTGCATAATAATAACAACAAAAAAGAAAGCAGAGAAGGAAGTGAAGGTACGCCAAAGAGAAGAGAAATAAGAAAACTGAATTCTGGAATGTTGTGCTTTCAAAAAATTCGGTGTTATTATTTGCAATACATACATACATATATGTATATAGTGCAACGAAAAGCCAAATAACTTTCATATTCTTTTTGAAGAAAGTAGAACTTGAGATATCAGTTTAGTATATCATACTCCCACGTAGAAATGTTAACATAACAAACAAGGTACGGTAAATTTTCCAGTGTGTTATTATGACATCACTGGTTTATTTGCTTAAGTAATCAAAAAGATTAAATTCAATGAATGTATAAGTATATATTCTTACGCTAGGTTGCATGTATCACAAACAACTGCTCAACTTTTTAAAAAGAGAAACCCTTTTTAAAGTAAAATTTATTGAACTTGTCTTAATTTACGACGCAGCAACATCATGCATTTTTGATTTGACTCAACTTTGCCATCATCATTTTCCTTCTTGTTCGAATTTCAAATCGATCCTACTTTAAACCTTGCTTCCCTGTTGTGTATATCATTACAGCTTTAAATCTGAAGGTATGATGGATATATACCGTTCCTCAACCTCATTTACTTGTAATAATTTCTGTTGTTCTTTTGTATTATCTCCTGTTGAAAATCCCTTTTTATTGTATTAGGATTTCTTGCATTGTTCTCCTCCTTGTTCTTCCCCAGTTCATATTACAATTTTGGTAGAAAGAAGCCTATTTCACTCAGCTTCTCTTTCTCTCTGTGGACCCGGCAAAGTTGATAATGTGCATGCACACAGCATCATCATCGTCATCAGTGCATCTTTTCTCCTCTCTTTCTCGTTATCCATTCCTCCTGACGAACAGCTAGAATAGAGAAGCAACGCGTCTACCATGAAACCCAATGTTGTTCCACGAGAGAAACGTCTCATCTGCTCATTATGAATAATGAATGTGGTGAGATCAAAACCTTGGCCTGCGACTACATTGGCGTTATGCATCTTTTTGTGTGTGTAACGTGCGTCATACGATGACATGCTACAGTTCTATTGCACGGTACACAATGTATTAAGAATATATAATAGACAAACGAAATCAAGCAACGACCCTTTATCCATTATTCTTCAGTCAGCTCCAGCTTGTTAAAATGCTATACAGCATTATTATTACCGAACATTATTACATCACGCATACATTTATAACCAAGAGAGCAGATAACCAAAGAGCTCAATGGCATTATGTGCATGTGTTTGGTTAAGTGCGAGTGCAATGCCTTAATTTTGAAGATGCAATAGAATTTTGATCATTACCATTATCATCCGATACTAATAAAGTTCCCTTCACCACACTACTGACTACAGATAGAATATTCAGTAAAAAATGTTCAATAGTAAGTAACTTCATCAATAAAATTATTACGATACACTCTTAATAATTTTGTTTCAACCATGCATGAGTTCTGCAGAAAAGAGAATAAAGTAAAATAACGGATAAAAATGCAGGTTGCTGCAATGCGTGTACTCTCAGACGAAAGACTCTCCTTAATTTTTTACACATTGTATTTACGCTGCCTAATAGAAGCCTCGACCCGCCATATGAGAATGTTGTAGAAATTTAGATCGTGTACTTGAATGTATGGCGGCGGCATCTGCCCTTCCATGATCTTTCTCCATTATTAATGGGCTATAAATGTACATTATAGTTTGACGATGATACGGATAATAGATGAGATAACTTGAACTTTCCTTTTATCCAAGTTTCTTCCGAATTTATAGCAACCTGTGTCTCGCCATCATATTACGCCAGAAAGACCAAGTCGGGTGACTGGTTTGGCTTCAAAGACTTGGGGACTCTCACAGGAAAAAATATTTTCAAGGACGAAGCGAAAGAAGTACGAAAAAACTATATTTATATCAGACCTTTGCTTTTTAAGGCAAAAGATCACAGGTTGTTGTATCTTCGAAGCATAAAACAGATGCCTTCACACATCTTGCGATGCCATTGTCATATCAGCAGGAAGTACAATTCCTCCGAAAAAAATCCCGCATGATATGATTTGATAATACATAAGAGATAATATATAAGCTCGGTAGATATAATTTACACAAGAGTTTTTAGATGTATAATATTTTCAAGAGAATAAAAAATAAAGCTGCATAATGCATGCCTAAAGCAGTTTAAAATATAACTCATGGAGGCTTCTTAAACGACTATTTTTAACTTCCTCTAAATCCAAAATGGCCTTTTTTTGTAGTTCTTTTTGACATTAGCTCACTTTATTCTAAGTTTTAAAGAGACACTACAACTCCTATTGCCATTATGAGGCTCTTTTCTATCTTAAATGCAAATTACACAAATTAACATATCTTTTCATGTTACAACTACACACATTCCACTAAAAGTTTCTATTTCATTTGAAAAAAGACCACAATGATATTGTGAGTTGAGTTGGTACATTAAGAAACTTTTAATCCGGTCGGTAGTGTAAGTGTAACAGAAAATAAGCGACTCCAAAAGAATGTTAGTAATCCTGACATAAAATTAGAGAAGACAATACAGTTTACAGAGTCCTTTGAAAAAAGTCTAACTTTTAACGTTTTAAATGAAAGAGGAATACCAATTAAGGAGAAAATATATAGGCTCATTTTAGTTCTATTAAGAATATCAAATTCTGTAGTTTTATATAAAGCGTGTTGGCGTCTACAATAATTATACTGACATATCAAGCAAGAATATTAAACAAAGATGGAGCTTTAAGTTCTAAAAACGAAAACTGTCTGAGGAAGATTTAAAACCAGTGAAGTGGTGTGTCAAAAAAGGAAGGGGTTGTCAAAATGTCGTTGCATCATTGTAAAAAATCAAACTACGGTGCATATAATGATAATAAGTACTTTTGTGTTGAATATGACTACATAATGAAAGAACCATCATGTCAAATTTTATGTACTACACGACACGAATAACAGCAATAAGGATTCGCTCTACTTGTCTAAAACATCTTGTTATCGTATTATTATCTCTGGTAATTCCACTGAAATCTAGACAAAACAAAATGACAATTACACGCATCAAACTGAACGCATTGGTAGCTTAAAAATTGAAAAGAAGAACTTGAATACTGTTTAAAGCCAATTATCAGATGTCATACAAGCAAAACAAATCCTCTTCTTTAAATGACATAATATCTACATTTATATAATATTATGCATTTATATGTGTGTTCTTTTCGTTTGTCATTTTTTATTCTGAGAAGACAAAAATGAGACAAAATTAGCAAAGAACAAAGCAATTTGAGACAAGAGTTTTTTTTAGAAAGTTTTCCAATTAACCTGCCCGAGCTTCAACATTTAAGTCGTAGTTAACTCCTAATCACACAGTAGCCAAAAAATACAAGAACTGTGCAGTGCTTGTCGGCTTTACGGTAAGCATGGTTAATGTGGTGTATGGCTTTTTCAAAGCATACATATAAAGCTCTATAGTAGATCCCCATCTCAAATTGAATCTAGAGCTCAATGAACTTGAAGCACATCACTATTTTAATTTTTATGCAATACAGCATTTTTATGTTTATAACTCATTTTAGTATTGTTCAGTCTCACGTGATTCGTAAAGCAGGTAATCTTTTGTGATGTGGGTATTATGCCACGATATGCATTTCCAACTAAAGAACAAAAAAAGTAATTCACAAAAGGATCTACTTTGAAAAAACAATTTCTCTGTCTTCTTCAAATGAGCAGGACAAAAAAGTGAAATTGCTTTTGCGTACTATTTTATAATAAGATCGTACTAGTTAATGGGTAATAAGCAAATATAAAAGCGCTTGAAATGATGTATGAGTGACTGATAGTGTGAAAAGATTCAAAATGACAACAAGTATTATCTGTGGTGGGGATAAAAATTTGCAAGAAAGGAACAGTGAATGAAAAAAGGGTATGCTTTAATTAAACTGTCATTGCAAATTGCAAGTGTGCAATCTTTTTACGATCAAGCCAGAGGAGGATTTGAAAAGAAGCACTCGGATTTTAGACAAGAGCATAATGGAAAAGTATATGGCAAAAATCTGAATTTCACAGAATAAATTTTGCTGTACAAACTTAAGTATAAAAGTTCATACATTTTTACATCCTTATTAGATGCGGTATAACTTCCTTTGAAACGTATAACAAAAGACTTATTTGCTAACTCAAAGAAATTGCAACTTTTATCCTTCTTGTTTTAGTATGCGTGGGAGTTGGACTTTGCTGCAGGCCAAAATCTTGCAGGTAGAACTTATAGAAAACTTGGATTAATTCTAAAATTGTAGATATAAAGTTACATTAATAGTTACACAGTATTAATTCAAACGCCGTTCCACGTTCAATGTACATTTCCAAATATATACGTGCTTCAAACTAAAATTTCGAATTTTCCAACATCTGGATTTTTCTGACGTATTTGTAGACAATATCGGATATACTCTCCCCAAAAATTATTTTCTTTCTTAAGAATTTCTCTTAACGCTATGTATACAATATACTTTTTTATCCTGGCACGCAATTAATCATAAAAAATAATCTCTACAGCACAACCACCCAAGCCGACCCGCTTGAGACAAATTGTGTTATGTTTCTATTATAAGCTATCTTGGAAATTATCAGAATTCCATGCCATGCTTGTCACACAAATACTTATGTCGCTTCCAGTCTACACTTCATAGAGCAGTAACACACAAACAGGTTCCTTTTTCCAGTGATATATGTGCCTATATAGAATGATTTTCTTTAATATACATAGGCATTCATACATCCATCCATATACAATATAGGAAGAATCAACTTTCATTTTTCATCTCTTCTACACAGAAAAAATCCAAACCAAACCACTTCAAGGAAAAACCTCGCCTACTGTCTACCAAAGCTGATAATCTCCGGAACCACCCACATAACATCACAAAAGAAACACTGAGATTCCGATGGTAAAGCAGGAAAAGAAAATAGAAGGATAGGGCGAGAGAGAGAGTGAGAGAGGAAAAAGGAAAACACATTACTTTTGTACTTTGCTCTTCGCTTTCCAATATTTTTTCTCTGCTTACTTTTGCCTTCATATCGCATCAGTTTCGACTTGGACTGACAGACATGAAATGGAAAGTAGAAGCAAAAGCAAAGCACTCTCTGGTTTTTTCTCTTATTTTTCCTTCTTCACTGTGAAAAAATAGATGCATAAAAAGAAGGAATACAACTCCAAAGGAAGTAGAGTAACTGTTTAATGAATATACACACAAAAGGTCTGATTTTTTCTGATGTTCCCTCTAATAACTTTGAAACCTCTTCTCTTTCATTTTAATAGGAAAAATAGAGAGAGAAAAAATAATAATAGGGCAAACCAAATAGGAGAAGAACAAGAGAAAAAAGTGTAGCAGAATTTTTCGCTTACTCCTTCTCTCTGTAAGTATTTGGATTATATATATTTTTCAAGAGCTTAAGTAGTAGTTGAGTTGAAGAGAAGGCAGGGCAGTAGACAGACAGGCAGTAGTAAAAACCGAAGCTAATGGGAATGTGAGGAGACATAAAAGGGACACAAACAAATCGGCACACATTTGTATTCCCATATCTTCATCGACTCAATCCACAACAGCTCATATATTTACTTCGTCGCTTCTTTTATCTTTCTCCTCTGAGCAGTCATTCACTTTTTGGTACAATGGACGTACACTAATGCACATTTACTCTGTTTTTGGTGTGGATGGATGGATATTGGTTTTTGTACAGGGAAGAAAAGGGGAATGTTTTTATTTTTTTATTTTTGGAGCTTAACATTCATTTATTTACCTCTTTCGAGTATATCCATTTTATATTTCATATTCCTTTAGGATTCCTTCTTACTATAAAAATACGCTGTTACTATTTTTATTCTCATTTTTATATTTTCTACAAACAAAACATTGCTACATAAGTGGCTATGTTATGTTAATAATAATGCAAGCACATACACACATATTTTTTATGCTTTCGACTTGCGTAAGCCGACAAAACATATTACTATATTACATATCCCCTTTCAGTTTCCAGCTTCAGGCGTTACATTATCGAACCATTACCTTCATAAAACCCTATATGTAAATATACAGTTGCCCTTGTGCTATTTGTAATGTATTTTAACATTAGCAGAAAGCAGTTTGTCAGTATAGAACTAATGGTACACTGTGTGATCTACTGTTTGGATGAAGACTGAATGACAAGATAAGTGACTATATTTATATTACCCATAGGGAATTACATTTAAGCCAGTCATTTTTTTCTTTCCATTTCAATTCACTTTAACTTCCCAATTTGTAAAAGGAAAGATGCAAAGTAAACAGTACAAAAAAACAATACAAATTTTAGCACTAAATCCTTTTCTAATGACTAATGACTGACTGATGATAAGTACTGCGAAGTAGCAGAGTAAGTAGCGATATAAGTACATGAAATAATGTACACGTATTGGGAAAATGAAGTGATATAGAAAATCTCTTTCTACCGAACCGAACCACACATGCACATTTAACTGATCCATGTGATTACGGACTGAGTAAGTAACAACATAGTTTACAATACTTTACGAATTACAATACGGGTAGTGTGTCTGTCCTGTACACGCCAGTACGCTATAAGAAGCGACTCAAAACTTGGATGAATGTATTTCGCCACATGAATACATCATTTGAAAATATTTACTTGGCTACGTTTGACAGTAAATACAAATGAGACATCATTCTGTGGTTTTTACCCATTGTCATCAACAACTTGTGCGGATTTTCAAATTATTCATGTGGAAGTGGAAGGAAGTACGAAATAGGGAGTATTATATTACGTGCGTACTCGGTACATACTTTGTATTACTATATAATTAAATTGTAAAGGATATCAGAACGATAGATTGATGACGTGATGCACATAACAGAAAGTTTCCCTATTGCCTTTACAGTGGTTTAAGACTTTTTATACGAATATAATAATAAGTTTCATTTCATGAACATTTGAACAGACAATTTAAAATAAGCTTCGTTTAAATAATACTCATACATCTGTGATTGCTCACGAGAGGCAAATTTATGCGGATTGAATAAAATGTTGAGTTGTTTTACTTGCTTGTTCATAATCATGCAGTTCCGTACTGCAATTGAACAAAACAAAACTGAAAATCAACCATGACACTCACTCAAACTTAACTCATCATAAAAAGAATGACAAATGACAGTCTAAACGAGACGAATCCAAATAACATGGGCCCACACAACTAAACTACGCTCGTTACATACAATCCTGGAGGTTTCTTTAATAAGCAAAAAAATGTATTTCACATGGTGCTAATGGTTAATTTATTTTGATGGACATCTATAAATTGTAGTTAAAACTTTCCACTAATGGGACATCCCTTGTTATCTAATAATAATATTACATGAAACAATGATAATAATAACCTATCGTCACCTTCATATGAGTACAGCGTACATTCATGTTCACGAGACCTTGGTTTGGTTTTGGTTATGTTACGTTATACCGCATTAAAACTTAGAAATCCTATTCAATAACTCCATTAAGTAAGCTTGCCCATCATTTATTATTATTACCGCTGCTAATAAGTTGTGTATCACAATGCAAACAATAAAACTTGTAAATACAGTGAGGTTTTTGGTGGATGGACCAATTTACTACCACTTTTTAATCAGACATTAAATGAGAAGACGAACTCATCATCAAAGCGCAAAAAGAGAAAACAGGCAGCATATATCAGCAGGCGGGCGATGATTGGCAGTGATGAATATTCACGAATGCAGTTTTTAATAGACAAAACTGCTCAGGGGTTTCAGAATTACCATTGTTATTTAGTGAGTGATGCGGTGGTGTGTGTACCTTTTGTCTGTCTACGTGTATTCGTATTGTGTTTTGTGTTTCTCTCTGTTGCAAAGCATGTCTCTATTTCTACAATATATTAAACGCCCGCTCCCTGTCGTGATGTATTGGATTTAAATTACCCCACAAAGAAGAAGAGCAATTCGTCTTATTTTGCTTTTCAGTTTCGCGATAATATTATTTATAAAATACAAAAATAATATGATGAATGAATGACTATATAGACTCCTACTTTTACACAGTGCAGTGGCTGGTTATAGAGTAGGCGAGGCGAAAGAACATTTTCATCTCTTTCTCACAAAGTAAACTCACATCGCGTTCACATGTTTCCTTTTTCATGCATTCAAAGCAAAGAGGTTGTAAAACATACATTACATTATAATTTGTGGATGTAGCACAATAGAACCCCCTCCGGACTTGACAAATTTTCAGAATTGATTGATTGCTTTTTGTACTTTGCACTCTATACGTCTTTCAAAGCTTTTGTTACCCACTTGGATATACTTTTGGTTCGGTGGTGATGATGGCACTGTGGTGGTGACAAAAACCAGCAAGTTTTCTTTGAATAATTATTAGTTATCTTCCCACCACCAAACGTTGTAACAATTGCAAGTTAAAGTGAGAGATTCCTCTTGCTCTTTAAAAATTCAGTACATTGTATATGATCAATACAAAGTTTTTACAAGAAGTTTATATAGTTAAGACGTTTACATGTTTTATATAAGAATTTTAAAATGAGTAGTATATTGAGACGTGACAAAATGATAATAATGAGGGCGATGAAATGAGTGTGTAAATAATCTTTCATCTCTCCACATGATTAATTAATCTCTCTTCCACTCTCAAGACGCTAATTTTCATCCATTACTTTTCCTTTATGGAGTGTAAACAATAGTCCGTGGGAGGTTGGCTGCCTGCTGCCGCCTAACCCATCATCATCATCAATAAAGAGATGCTGCTTATTTATTTTTGTTTGCTTAAAACACTCCATCTCTTGAACTGCTAACTCACCATTGATTTTTGTTAATTTTCATCTTGCTTTTAAAAAAAACTTCAAATAACTACTCGCTTAGTAAATATTTATGTGAGTTTTGGCCTGCTGTTTGATTGTAAAATTGCGTTCATGAGATATAAACTACAAAATTGCACTTTTTCAAAAGTGCAGTTCAAAACATCTTTTACATTTCCAGATTAAGATGAGTAGAAAAAGTAGCTGCCGATAACATGTTTAGAATCCCATGAAGATTTTACAAAAAAACTGAATAACATATTGAACAAACGTGTACAAAAATAGTATAAATTGGTTTTCTGTTGATCTTGTACAAGCTTCCGATTTTGCTTTCAACAGAATGCATTTTCAACCTTCATTTATTTGTACTTATTCATTTTTTCTGACAGTTATCCAAACATTCAAGTCAAATGCCTTAATGATGATAATTTAATATAACGAGAAACATTTGTGTAGCAAAGCGTGTAAACGTTATTTTAAACCCCATATCTGTTAAAACGAACCAATACAGCATTAAAAAGTTTCAAAATTTATGCACGTGGCACAACGAAAATGCAGGAGCTGCAGATGTATGTTAGCAAAAAACTCTTTTAACTCCCTTCTTGTGAAAAAACGACATTGATAGATTTACATACTGTGGTAGTATGTCCATGATTTACACAGAGTAAGTCAACCTTGTGAAAAAAGTCCATAGATTATTAAGTTTTCGTTTCATGTTTGCTTGCATCCATTCCCTTAATCAGCACAAAAAATCAAACTTTGAAAACCACATCTACACGAATTGCAGCTCAAAAATGAATCATACCTAACGTTGCTGTAAATAACCTACTATCAGGTTGGACATCAGAGATATTCCTCCAGATCGTACATTTTCATGAGCACAACGCGTTCCTTACTTTTATAGCCATGATTCCAATCTCAATCATATCGCCATACATATCACACAGAGAATTCCCACGATACCACCAGAAATTGCAGAGGAAAGAGGGTGAAGAGCTTACAAAAGTCGTCAACGTACACATTCATACAATTCACAGTGGTACCCACGCATAAAATATTAGCAAAAAAAGGAAGAGAGCACTGACTATTTGGTTGAAAACTTCAGAAATTTGTCGGAAAATAAGTTTTCGTAAGTAAAGCTTATTTTCCGACCGTCAAACATCAGCATCACGATTTTCTAACAAACCCTGTGGTATAGTAAAGGAACTTGATAAGCTGTAATAATAACAAAATGGATGAATTTAGCAGACCAAACATCAACATCACTGGTGTGTGTAGCCATCATCGTCATCATCAGTACATCATCAAGGGAAAAAGGAAACTGCAGTTGCCACATGTGCTTATTTGGTGTTTCACTTTTTTGTTTAAAGGGAAGATGTAATTTTGTGGGAACAAAATGTCTATCTTCAGAAGTAATATTGCACTACGAACGAACAACAGTAGTAGGAAAACTCCAATCCAATAATAGGAATGAAGAATTAGATGAATTCAAGTGTTGAACAAGCTCATGAGGAGAAATCACATTATCAAGAGAAACTTTAAGCTTTTGTTGTGCATTTTAGCTTGAGCAGAGAAGAGTGTAGAATTGTAATCAGATACATCGGTCCTATCAAATATCTCACCAGAGGTACCACTGGGCCACAGACCAGAAACCACTTTGCTCATTGTTTTTATTATACATGTGCATCAGAGTCTGAATCGTTGTTACTACCTTATTCTCTCTATCCATTCATCCCTTTCATATAAAATTTTGTGAGTATCAACAGCAAAAACTCAATTGTTAACAAGTTACGCATGCACGCCTATTGCATATAGTAGTATGGTAGCTCATATTTTTCTTTTGAGAATAAAACATGATTTTACTACACAGATTCAAGATTTTATTGTAAAAAGTAGCAATGATCATTCCTACTTATAAACAATAGCAACAATGAAAAACAACAGAATTTTTTGAAACAAGGACGAAGAAGGACTGACTCGTGCGGTAGAGATTTGACGGTAGTGTGACTCTGAATTACTAAATGTGACATGAGCGTGATCGACCTAATGATGACGATGATACTGAAATCAAATCAAAAACTTTTGCCAAGCAAAACCACAATCTACTCTTTTCCCTCCCTATGTAATGTACACAGTACAAGGCACACATGACAAGATTAACTTTGAACTTTTGGTGGAAAACGTGATTTGAGTATTCAAGGAGAGAAAATTTATAATAATACACAGTGCATGAACGAACACCAAGAGATTTGCTGTACTAGTGCTTACTTCATAAAAATAACATAAGTAATAAGCTATGGCTGGTACATGATGTTGTTATCACACTCACTACACACAATGATGGTGTGAGAGTATGAGGAACAAAAACTAAAGTGGTTGTCATTTGTATTCATTTTCTGTGACTGTGAAATGCGCTGCTCCCAGTCGAGTTTCTCTTTGCTTGCTGGTTGATGTTAGTGGACTACTTTGATCCGATCCTCCATTCGCATTCATGTCATTAGGAATGCATTGGATACACGTAGAAGTCAGGCAGAGAGAGAGAGAGAAAAAAAAGAAACGAAATCACAGACCCAGAGAAAACAGAATGATATTAAAAAATTCATTCATGCAAATCTCTTTCTTTTTGTGATACCAACCACCACTATTTCAATTGATGTACAAAGAGAAAAAAGTAGTTTACATTACATTTAAACTTTTATAAATGCCGGTGCAGCAGGAGCAATTGCATGATTGCACTGAACAATCTTCATACAGTGCATTTTTACTCGAGAGTACACATCATCATCACTCACTCACGCATACAAAAGTTAGTTCACTTTATCCATTCATGTGCATCATTCCATTTATAAACTATTTTGATTCTGAACACAAAGTTATTTTACCCGTTCGTGTGGAGGCAGATAAGGAAAACTGACGAAATCAATACATATGCCATGGCATGTTTTTCTTTTTCTCGAGTGGTTAAGATAATTATTTCTTTCACTTAAGCACAATCTTATACCTGCCAGAACAAAAATATAAGCACTTTTAAAAGTAAATGTTCTTCTGGTTAATATTAATTGGCTACACGAAACATTCATGCAAATACATGTGCATGACCAACAGTAACGTAAAATGGAAACCTAACCTGCACCTTGTTTACTATTATACCCGCATCCAGTTCAGTTTATCTGACTTGCTGCTGTGCAGGTTTAATACAATTTCCTGACGTCCACAATTTTTTACTGATATCTCACGAAAGAAATCGGAAAAGGAAAAAGTCTGATAAATGAAAAATCGACTACGATGATGATAAAATGCGGTGCAGACTGAAAGGCATGCATTTAAATGTATTGGTTTCGCTTTGCTGATGGTCTGCTTGTGTGAGTGTGTGCACGCGTGCTACCCACTCACGGATAAAACTTACGAGAACATCAGTCACAATTCCCAATAATAAAATCCCCTTGAGAGTTAACAGTGCAACCCGCAACCAGCAAACCAAACCCATTCAATTTTAATGTTTTCCTTTACATTACTGGCAAAAGCCCTTGACTTAATACAACAAGAGATAGAAGAGCAACAGCAAAGATAAACATTGTTCTCTGGTTCTTGTGTATACTTTGATAGAACCGTTGTAACTTTTGAATCGTTTGCATAATATGTGGGCAGTGGTACACACACTCGTCTTACATCAGTAAAAACTATAAAGGTATCACCCCTCCTATTACATTACCAAAAGGACAGTTTTACAGCAATGAAATGTATACTTAAAAGCTCATGGTATCTACATTATTCTCTCGTGTGCATGATGTGATGAGCAATATATACATAAATACATACATACATAACTACATCTTATATCATCATTGTCGCAGCTCTTTCTATCCATGCAAAAGCTTTTTTGTTGATTTTCCCTGTTAAGTAAATTGAACTGAATTCCAAAAGAAGCAAAGTAAAAAACAAGTTTGTCCTTGGAAAAGGACTTTTTCATTTTCTTTTTTTTTTCTTTTCCCCTGGAACTCCCACTCCTCCACCCATGTTTACTTATCCTTCTTTTCTCTCTCCATCCAAAAATAAGAATAGCCTTACTTATGTTAGTTGTTGGCTTTATTTTATCAGAGAAAAGGCTGGAGCTGCGGAGTGGAATGAAGATTTTTTCTCTTTGTACTAGAAACACTCAAATCACCTCTGAGCTACAAAAAACCAGCTAGTCAGCCAGGTAAATATAAAGAAAAGAATCGCCACGTCACCACAACACAGTAGTATAATCCAGCAGGAAAGTCGCCTAGTAGTGCAAACCGTTTGATAATGGAATGAAAATCCATATAAAAAAGTATTACCGTAGAAAGAATTATAGATAGATACACAAATTCTGGTGAAAAATATTAGTGCTAACACCGCAAGGAGGAAGCCACGAGGAAAATAAGGAAATGTCCTCAAAAAATAAGCTTACCTAAGTACAATCTTTGCCACTACGGTTTAGTGGAAAAGGATGAATAGTTTTTTTGTTTGTAAAAAAACTGCTACATGCAAAAACACGAGCAGAATGTTTATTTATGTGTAAATAAATACTTTTGTTATTCAATACCAAAAAATGTAGCGTTTGTACTTATTTTTACTTTTCCGCTTTAAGGGTATTTTGCAAGCTTCTCCTAAAGCTAAATTGAATATGGTTGATGATGATATCGTCATGATTTAGTCATTCATTCTTAAGGCAACTACCTTACACATTATTATTATTTTAAGTCTTTTTATACATTCTATTTCATAAAGCTTTGGAGAGAACTATTATAAGAAGCAAAGAGCAGGTGAATTTGGAGGCATCACTAACTTCTACAACTACACATACTAGTTCCAAAACCACCACAACAACCAAAAGTAACCACCATCGCCACAAAAAGTAGTGAAGAAATATAAACGTATCCATATAGTTGTTATAGAACGACTCAATTTTCTGCATGAAAAGATTACATCTGTGTTTTTCTTTCTTTCTTGTTGTATTTGTACATGTCGTCGTAGGTAGCATTGCATTAGGTTTAGTACTACATACCTTACTCCTCTTTCCATGACTCTATTTTTATTTTCTTATTTTCATGAGTTTCCGTCCTCCTGCTTGACTTGGCTTTGAGTAAAGTAAACCTACCGTGTTTTTATACAAATAATAAATACATCAGGAGCACTGAATGAGCGAATGAATGAAGAAAAATAATATGCTTTCCAAGAAGACAGAGACGCACAAAAATAACATAATAATATAATAAATATCCTGAAGCAAAATGTATGAGATAAAGCAGCAGAAAAATGTATAAATGGGTAAATAAGCATGAGATCTATGTCTCTGTTGCTTATTACTTCTGCTGATGATGACATGACACAATAGACAAAAGTAATCATCAGTAAAAAAATAAAGAGAGAGAGGGAAGCTGCTGCTTTTACCACGATTCCTGTCTTTGACATCCTTCTTATAGTAATACGTATAAATAGCACATGAATATCTTGAAAACAAGTAAGTATGATTATGTATTGCTTAAAAGATATGACCATCAAGTATAATTATATATAAGTTTTTGTACTGGTTTACAGTTATATGGATTCTATATCTACTTTGTCTACACACAACGTAACTGGTCTACGACAAAACCAAAGAAAAGACACGATGTGATGTGACCAAAAAATAAACTACTAAAAGAAACAAATAAAGATAGTAAAGAAAACCGAAAATGTACGTATAAAAAAGATTATCATCTCGTCTCTCTCTCTCCCACACACTTTTAGCCATCCATTCATTCGTTTAGAATAATAAACAACAATAATAGTATAAGGACAACAATGTAGTAATGACAATGGTTGAAAAAATTACATTTGTGTTCACATTTTGTGTTTATCTACTTTTATAATAGTAGTGTGTTTTATAGTAAATATAACCATAATCGTATAGAATTGATGATGATGTGTTTGTATGTAATACACAACACTTGACACAATAGACAGTTCACAATGGGAAGTGGCAATGCAATAATGAATGATGCTACTTGGTGATGGAAAATGTGAAGGAAAAATGTAAAAACCACGAGACTCTTTTTAGTTTTTTAAAGGACATGAAAGAAGAAAATATAGACAAGACGTAGAGAGCTAGGCCAAGGGAATGAAAAACGTTTGAATGATATTTTTATTAGGTTTCAGAGTTGCTACTGAAGTGGTACGGGTGGTTGTGGTAGAGCCAGTTGCAGTTGCCAGTATTTGTTCCTTGTGAGCAGAGAGAACAATCATGTTTTCTATTCTTTGGAAGATAATAATATTATTTTGTGAGTGACTATGAATGAATGAACAGTTTTGTACTTGATAGAATGATGATAAGAAAAAAAGAATGAGGAGAGTACTCCTGCCTGTGATTCTGATGATGTTTTTTTGAGTGAAACTTGCTAGTGTATGTATAATATTGACATGAGCATATACACAAAGATAATAAGAGTACTCCCCTCATGACATGTTTAATATTAGATTTCTAAATTCATTGCTGTTTATTTTTTTGGATAAGATTGATAGGTTTGATAATGCAAGGGAGTGCAATTTGAAAAGAAGGATACATATATTTTGGTTATGTAGGAAGGTCTGTGTTATGTATATGTTGAAAACTTTGACTAACAAAAATTGGGAATGAAACGAGTTGGAAAAGTGGCAAATAACTATTCTCTAGGCTCTCAAGAACGGTTAACGGTTGATCACGTTTCTCTCAAGAACTTATTAAACGTAATTTTATCATAATTTTGTGATCCAAACACCTTTTTACCGCTTGTAATATTGTTCTTTATCATCGGCGTTTTTGAAAAGAATAGTATTTTGAGTTTCATGATTCTGAGCACGATTATCACTGGCTCGTCAGTTTAAATTTTAAATGCAAACGATCAAAACTTTGCGGCGACCGAATATAATCGAAGCATTAACTGATTAATATATATATTTATATACATTAGGTTATAATTTTGTTTATTGTAGAATGCTGATGTAATGTTATGTTGTAAACGAATCGTGATCGGTAGCGTTGAAAAATACTTTTTTCGCATTGTTATCTTCGTACAATTTTTGAAGAACCTTGTGCTATTCCTTGTCTGTATACTTTCTCTTGGTTATATAAGTAAGTGGTAATTTAAACTATTTCGATCTTCCCCGCTTCGAATTATGAAATTAGTGTTTGTTTCATATTTAAAAACAAAGTTCCCCGACTTCTGCTCTAATTACTTTTTTGTTCGTTAATTTCACTTCCTACTACCCTGAAACTTTTGAAGAACAAGTTTGAATAATGTTTGCATTTGATAAAGTAAACTGAATTGCTTACACAAGCTCAAAGTTTGCTCATACAGTAACACAAATAAAGCCCGCACCCAAAAGATCAGTGGCAAGCTTTACTTCAATGAATTGCCGGCATCGTCCTTTCGATACTCGTCTTTTTATCCTCTGCTCATCACATAGCATAGACATAAAATACAAATAATACAAATTGCGAATTTAATTGATGAAAAAAACTGCGAATACAATCGTTCATTGAAAAGACGCCCTGCAGTTATTCACCAATATTATAATTTGTACTGCATTCATTCATACGAACAGCCGATGCTTTTCTACTTTTATGAATTAAACTCTCTCATGTTGTTATGTCTTCTTTCACTCAAACTTCATTCATTTAACATTGACACACTTATCACCACCACCAAAAAGCATAAAATTCTTTTGCGGTATCAGACCTTTTGCTCAATAATGTTGAAGGTTAAACTAATTGTTTCAGTAGAACATAATGAAAAAGTTCTAACCATACAAATATAGAAGAGATTACCATCAAACACGAGAAAATATTTATATTATATGTGTTTCGCAAGTGTAATTAAGGTTGACTTGCTATCATAGCAGTTGCAGTTGTTGTTTACTCGTTATGTATTATGCATAATGCAGACATAACATCACCTTGAACTGCCAAATATTTTCTGGAATATCATTTACTGCAGTTTAGTGCAATGGCGAGACGCTCTGGAAAATTGGAAAATGTAACTTCTTTGCTTGCCTTTTGTACGATGAAGTGCAAAGTGCTGATGCTTCATAAAATTGTCATTTATTTTTGACCTTCCATTTTATGTTTAAACACAAAATGAATTTTAGTGGTCTTGTCTAACCCTTGCTTTTTAATATGTATTAAAAAGGAATACAAATATAATATTCATGGAATAGAGTAATTTGAACAAATTATAATGTCAGTAGCCAGCCAGACAAAAGATATGGAGAAAGGAGGCATTTTCTTCTCGTTCAATTTCATAAAAAATGAATGACTCCGGGTGGCACTTCTGCAAAAGTTCACAATGTCGGTCAAAATGCTGCGAATATATAAATATTTATGTTATTTTATGAATACACCATTGAAAAAGATGGTAAGAAAAGACAGTTGGGCACCATTGGATAAAGCAGTAAAAGGCCGTTATTTTGTTCTGTGAAAAGATACGTAGGTTAATGCACATCAGGAGGTCCTCCAGTTCAGCATTGTTTTATTTGATAAAGAAAATAATATTCATTCAGGTAAAACACTGCAAAGTGTGATCGAGAGCATCTTATACCTAGTTGCAGCAAATATTGCTCATAAAAACAATGACAATATCTTGTGCAAAAACAAGTGGCGGAATAAATGGGTCATGATGTACATTTCTTTTTGTGCTGTGCAAATATTATTATTACAAAAGTGAGCTGCTTTGTAAAATAAGCTTGCTTTATGCTACGCTCGTTTTCATGATAAAAGGGCCGGGAGGGAGTTCACACAATAAAGTAAGCATTGTCAGCATTGCAACAAAATAGTGTGAGAAATTCGAATGGCACAAGCTTGAGGTGAAATCATAATTTTAAAATTGCTCAGTTATTTCAAGAAAGCATAATAGTATACTAGTGCCGTTTTCCGTGGAGCAGACCAGCTGAAAAAACTGTCAAGTGAAAGTAGCTCTCCTTGAACTACTTAATAAGATAAATACATTTTATAGCAAGCAATGTAAACAAACTGGAAGAGAAAACCCACCACATAGACAAGGATGGTGAAAGTTAGAACCACTGGAAAAACATGAGAGTAGTAAAGTTGTAATGTGTAATGCAGTGAGAAAGCCAATGATAGCAGCGCACTAGACCATCTGCCATGCCATATTGTATTTCTACTGGAGCCTTTTCCTGTCATCTTGAAAATCTCATGGCTTACATTGAAAATTCTCTCTACTATTTTACCTTTGTTGGCATATATATTTATACGTTTTAGTAGCTTTTCAACCTTGTATACTTGTATAAAGGGATGATAATAAATGCACCACTAAACCTACACAATGACTGTAATGCATTTTAATATGATCGCACATACGACATTATTATTACACTTTTTGGCCTCTGCATGACACACAAAAGAAGATGAGGAGGGTAACAGAGACATTCATTTTAAATTAAATTCGGTCCACTAGTGTATATTTTGTTATCAGCGTGGTATCTCCATCTCGAAAAAACGGGTACTGTTTTAAGGTTTTAGAACCTTAGTCACCAGAGAACAGGGGTAAGTTGGCAAGTAAAATAATGTGTTAGTGTACTTCGGAGGCAGGAGAGCAATGTACGCTGACTCCAGACCTCCACAAAAATAAAACTTTACCACACACATACTCACAGTAAGAAGAATGGCAACACGGCATCAAAGAAAGTTACTGAGAGAAGGCCATCTCATGCATATGTATGAAATTAGTCTCGCATTTTATTTATAAAATATTACGAGCCTACGCATCCATCTTGACTTACTATATGCTAGAGATAATACATAAAACTTATATTCACCCTGTGTGAATGTAGATTCATCTTGATGAGTTTTTTTTATAAATCCGCCATAACCCAAGTGTACAGTAAAACGTGCTAAGGAAATATAAGTAATTGCTTCCCCTCCAAATATAGACACATTTAAACAGGTATACAGCTACAGAAAGGAGAAAGGTGAGAATTCACGCTGAAGTGTTTATACTTTGTATTCATCGTAAAGAAAAAAATCTTGAAAAACGCTCTTAGGTAAACTTGTACATGACCAGTTACATATTTGGAATTGTAAACGTTTGAATCTGTTAAGATGTAGAATGAGGAAGTTACAAAAAAGTTTGCATGTGTACTTTGAAAGAAAAAAGAAAGCAAAATGTTTTAATGCTTATATCACAGTTACTCATCAAGGAATATATTTAGAGTTTATTCGACTGTCTGTTGTGTTGGTTTTCTGTATGCCTTTGTACAGTATTGAGAAAGTTTCCTTCATTGAAGTGAACAATTCATGGGTTGAGCTTTGTTTCTCAGTAATTTTCTTCTTGTTCCTTTTCCGTCTACTTTTATTCTTTTTGGGTTATAACTGCATGAAACAAAATCAAGTTAATGCCAGCACTTCACTATAATGGACTATTACTTGATACAGCATTGTACACAAAAATTATTACTACTGTGCGAAAATGAGAAAGAGGACGAGTGTCGGTAATTTCAGAATTTCTAGAAGATGAAGTACTGAAATAAGAGTTTTCCTAGAATAATATAGAGAGTGCTTTACGTGTGCGCATGGATAGCTGCCCATTTTTTGTTCCTGTATTACCAAAAGCTGCAATAATGTAACCAAGTTTTGCTTCCCTCAGGGACACTTTGAAACATTTCTTATCAGAAAACTTGCACATTTGCAAGATATATAATGCATTCGCTAGCAATCTGTCTACTACCTCCAGTGAGAAGTAAAAACGCCTTATTGTTCTTGCGTGTTTGCCACTTCGCCCAATACAACTCAAAAATATACAGCTTTCTTTATATATTTTTTGTATGCACATACAATTAAATTATTGACTTTTATGAGGTTTTGCGATTACAACAAAAGGTATAAAAATAAATTAATTAGCTCACACGATAAGATAAATCAAGTATTACATTTTGCTTGTTAAGGGAGAGCAAGTTCAAACGAACACCCAAACAACCAGAACAAGTCATTGTACAGTTCAGTTCAATTTCTGTTTCAGCTCTCCCATATATCCTCCTCTGAATTTAAAATAATGACAATTTTAAAGCTCCTTTGCGCCAATTAGACTTTCCCGTGTATTTGACGTTTCCTTCCGATTTTCCGTCATTATACTATACCACCATGCAGTTAATCACCAACAACAGCCAAACAAAACACGCTGTACGTGTGCTCATGTACATTGGATATGCCCTTATTTTGTGTAATTTTCAATTTCATCGACATAATTACCAGTTTATAGTATAAACACGAGTTTCCTGTTTTGACCTCGAGGCTCTACTGCTTGCATGTGTGCATTTCATGCATACAAAACAAGTACGTTAAAAAATAAGACATGCAGATGCACATAAAATCCAGCGTACTTTCCAAAATTTTATTGGATATTTACAGTTGCCATTCGCCAGCTAGCTCATGGACATGGACACAAGCCTCTCTCACTTTTATGTGTTTACCTTTTTCGCATATCCGCATGCATTTTTATACTAACTTGGAGCTGAATGTAACCTTTCACCAAAAAAGGAGGTCTGAGTTATTATATCAGCATAGCCCTGAATTATTAAAGTACTTAACTGCTGCACCACCACCACCACCATTATTATTACACCACTACTACCAAAGAAAGGCATAAATGGTGTAGCGAGGGGCTCCAAAACCAAACTCATTTGTACCCCTGAGCTCGTTAAACGTGAAATGTGATGGTCGACGCATAAGTTATTTTCTAGGATAACGTATATTTAAGTACCGACTTTTGTTTGTACGCTATGAACCAATACCCCGAAGAAAGTAAAATGATATTACCGATGTTATCAATGAGCATTTATAATTCTGGACAGAGAGCGGCTTAAATCAAAGTATGTGGTGGCTATACTCTTGCATTCCCGTTCTCTACATAAATATTATTGCTTGTTTTTCAGTTTCTAGTTCACTTCAACTTTTGCCATCACATCTCTGTTTTATTTAATTTAAAAATTTCTCCCAGTGACTTTACACCCTCATAGAAAAGTAGATAAATGTGGGCATGCACATGTTCGTCAATACAACATGCATACATGCAGAGGCAATAAATTTTCAATCACTTACTTGAACCGAAAACTAATTTGTTTGAAACGAACGATTACACATCACCCAGATGTGGGCTTGAACCATGTTACTATTGTCTACATGCTTGATAATCTTTTGCATTCCCGATGACTACCTACTTTTGACATTCGTACTTGTACATCGTCTCGCATGATTCACTACGAAACTTTTTTCTGCTCACTTGCTTCCAGCAAAAATAATAATATTGGTACAAGTAATAATAAGGAAACAAGAGAATAGCATTTTATGTGGAGGAAACTGAATAGAAAGAGGAAACATCATCACGACTACTACTGTTATTGCCAGAGAGATGGAAAGACTCTCTGGTTATTGCTACTGCCGCCTTTTGTTCTCTTCCTGTATACCCAGATATATGTTTCCACTCTGCAGTATAAAGCAGCATAATAAGCATCAATATTATTGCTCGTAATATTCTTCCCTTTCTTTCATTCTGACTGTCACATAGAAAGTCAGTCCATTTTCTTGGTTATTTCATTTATTACTATTGTAGAACCAGATGATATGGAATTTGAAATGGGTGAGAGGCTATATACATAAAATGTAGAAAGTACATGCAGCACAACAGCAAAGGAGAAAATATACTTATGTTTGTTACGGAAAATATCTGCATTCGTTCATCCCTTCATATAAATATTACATTATGTATGTATTTTTGTATTATGTTACGTCTTTTGTTTCATGTACTCCAACATCCGATCCGAATCCCAATACGATCTTATGCCCACTAAAATCTCCCAACTAAAAGCTAAACAAAGAATCCCTAAAATTCTTTTCGACATAACATATATACTGACTGTATCGTATCATGTATATACAGTCATCACGTGTGTTCATACACATTCAACCAAATTCTTATTGTTTGTTGGAGGTGGTGAAAAGCAATGCAGTGCAGCATAAAATTTTATGAATCCTCTATTTCACTCACTTTTGTTCTCTTTCCTCGCTACTTATTTTATATGCCTTTTCCTTTCTCCTTTTTGAGAATAAATGTATGAGTTTTTTATTTCCTTTTCATATATCAAATACGACACGTCTATTGCACATATGTTGCGTACAGTTGTACTATTATATTTTACCCACTATATTTAATTTTATACAGTATATAAACTCAAGATATGTTATTCATATTAACTAGCAATGTTAACTAATATAGCGAACTTCGTTGAATTCTTGAAGTATAAAAAATTGCTTATAGCCAACGAGAAACCAATATTATGTGTACAGTGTAAGGATTTCGGGGAGAGAAGGAAATATTAAGTTTTCGCATTACTTTATTGTTGTGATTCTATATGCACATGGTTTAAAGCAGTAATATTTGTGTTTCTAATTCTGACTTATCAAGATTAGCGTATATTACATGATCACTAGGAATAAAGTCCATTTTATTGCACAAAGAAAAACAAGCTAACAAAGGAATTTTATAAATACATGGTAAAATTACGTTTATGTTTTTATTCATTCAATCACTGAATCAATTCATATTCAATGTTCAATGCTTTCCTTTTTGTCTACATACATATTTGTATTCATTCTTATTTTTTATCCATCCGCTTGTCTGCTCTTTGCCTTTTGTGTGTTTTGGTTGCTCCAGTCAAGTGTTTAATCTGTCAATAATACAGGGATTCCTGAATTTTTATGAAAACGAAAAACTTCCGCACATTTTATTTGTACGAAAAATAAACAAATTTTGTTAGTCTACTGGTGCTGATGCTTTTCAGTTTACGTACGTAATTCTTGCCCTTTCGTCATTATTATCGTAAGAGGAGAGAGAGAGTTATGACTTTTTGAATAGAAACCCAATGAGTAATTCAGATATCAATCATCTTCATGTTATGTGAGTATGACTTATGGCATGAATGAGAAATATCATGAAAAGGGAAATACTGTTTATGATGTTGGGGAGCTTTTTATTCATATCATCAAAATCAAGAGTAGGGAGATATTTTAGGGGAGAAAACTAAACAAGCACACACTTGAATGCCTAAAGCAATAATAAAAAGCAGTAAATGCTCGATAGTAATTTTATCCTTTAATATATGAATAAAAAAGCACATAGTGTACGTTAATACATGGTTGTTCACACTTCCTTTCATTATAGATTTATTTAGTTTTAATCAGTTTAGTTTTGAGTGTTTAGCAGAATGCTTTATACTTTATTATCATTATTGTTTTTTTATTTTTAAAAACAGTACCAATCATCAACATTCACGTAGAACTCCATCAAAAATCATTTTCCGTTCGCCCATATACTATGTTTTCGTTTTAAATTACACAGTCAAAACAATTATTAACCAGAAAACCCCGCTTTCATTTGATTTGTATATATGCATTATCAGAAAATCTGATCACATCCTAATCATTATCTATCATCATAAAAACATTAATTTCTACTATCGTCGTCAGCACCTTATTTATATTTGAATCTTGAAACACAAAAATCCACTATTATGTCCATAAAGTCAACAGGTCAAATATGCATAAGGCATGCATCATTATATTTTACATATCAGCATTTTTTACAGGCTTGGATACACAAATTTCTAGTTTTCTATTTGCCCCTGTCCTATTCCTAGGACGGAAACAGGAAATATAAGCTTGAAAACAAACTGTACGTGTATGGATGGTTTTTGTTCATGAAAGAGGAACATAAATGTAGGCAAGTGTATACTTTTAACTATGATTCTCCAATACATCTTACAGAAAAACTTCATTTGCCATGGTTGTTTGAGGAAACCAGTAAAAGTTTCAAGTAAAAAGATTATCCATCATATAATAATCGATAGAATATTTACTAAAATTTACACGAATACAAATTTTCAAGTCTCACAACTCACAAATATAAAATACAGCCATGCTGCCATTCATGATCAAGATCATGATGCCAAGTACGCCTAATTTGTGCCAAGTACATACTAATTTAATTTTACAACGACAGACAATGAGACAATTGATCGGAAGTTCACTTGACGCAATTAACAATTAAGAAATTGTCCATAAATGTTTGAATGGTCCGGAAGGAATTGTACTTGACTGTTTACTATAGATTTTTTCGATAAAATCATGGATTAATTTAAACTATTTAGATTTGTAAAACTACACAGTTTCGTATATGCATTATACGATCTTCCTTTTTCGCTTTATCTGTTTTTGTAAAATTATTACTCAGTTTATCTCACTAGACAGAATATACATATATATATAGCGCAAAACATTTTTATTAACTAAATATTATGGATAAACTGGATAGGGCAGCAGTAGAACTGATTTACTTTCTTTAGTACAACTGATTTGATGAAGCTACAGTAGTTACAAATTACAACAGATCGTAATAACAAATGTGTGCGGAGCACATGCTCATAATAGCCATTTCCACACTACAAACCTTCCTTTTAGTCTTTCTCACATCACATACATTCACAAAATTTATTGCAAAGGATGCAGGCGAAATATTTTTTGTACAGTTGTGTAGTAAACTGGTAGTCATCAACTTTTCAGTGGCACTGATGATGATATAAGAGCCACTAGTACAATTTCAGTCGGAAGTGAAAGTGGCACGACCGTCAGTAACCGTCGTATGTGGCCATATGGAGAAAGATGATGATTATTGTTATGTTGATAAATATGGTAGCAAAAACGAAAACGCTCCCTTTTTGCAAAGGTTCATGTATACCCGATTGTCCGACGCTTCGCCAAAACGACGTTGCACCAAATTTGCATTTTTTCCACTCGGCACCTTGTGCCCGACACTTAACCAAAATAAAAAAATTCAGATACGACGATTAACCAAATTACAAAAATGTACATGCGACATAAGACCAAAAATTAAAATAAAGCATGCGACGTTTGGACAAAAATATTAGAATTTTGAGCAGCCTCAAAATATGAACTATTTGCATACTAATTTCCCAAGTCAACGAATAAATTTAAAAGACTTGAAATTGTCTTAAGTTGAAGAAAGGTAATGATATTTCATGCTCACTTAAATTTTTGCTGTCAAGTCGACATCATGGCTACATCATTTGTTGAATACTTTTCTCGATCTGGGAAGAAAAACTCAGTCCAAGTTGGGTATGCTGGATACACATATACGTGCAAAGTAGCAAAAACGACGTAAAATATTTTACTGTGACAAATTAAATTGTAACGCATGATGACTGGACGGCCAATTTAAGTCAGCAATTAATTATTAGTAGCCTTGTATTGAGCAAGTCAGTGGTCATGTCTTTTCAAACTTAAATTTAAATTCGAAGTATTTATCTGTGACATCAAAAATTATTCACAGATTTATCTGTTATATGTAGGTCAAGAATGCTATGTAACTAATTTATAAATTTGATATTTTACCTTTTGTATTGATTTGTATAATTTTGTTTCATTCTTCCTATAATTTTTAAGTACGACACATTGTTGTATTTTGGAGGCAACGGTAAAAAATAAAAACTACACCCTATAGTCGTACTTCGGATTCATCGTCATGTCACTATGGTACAACAATGTGTCGTACATATAGATTTCAAAGGGCTGGAGAAAAGGTGTACACAGTACATGATTTTGAAGTACAACAACGCGTTGTATCTAGGACTGTTGAGGTTATTTTCGAAAAAATTTAAAAAGCTGAACAAAGAAATATTTTATACTTTGTAAATACAATGTTTTTGATTGCATGGGATTTTTATTCAGCTTCACATTGGTTGATATTATATGAAGTGGTATATATATCACCTTGTCGCTAGCATGCGATCATATTTGGTGGAGTGGCATTACTTAAAAAAATATATTTGGCTAAGTGTCGTCACTAAAAAACTTTGATTTGGTAAAGTGTCGTCACTACAAAAAATTGATTTTGGTCAAGTGACGGGAACTAAATTTCAACTTTTGGCTTAGTGACGTTTTCAAAAAAAATTTTTTGGTTAGGCGTCGTTGGTTAAACGTCGCGTTGGCGAAGCGTCGCGCCACGATCTGACGATATGTAGCTTTGGTGAACGAAACCAAGAAGGGCTATAGGAACCAAAAAATGAGGCACTTAGACGCCTGTCGACACTGTTCAAATTTATTTCAGTACATATCCATACGCCAAGAACTGAAATTCCAATTAAGAGGTCCTTAGCAATGAAAGCAAGAACAGAGCAGGTAAGTGCTACGGAAATCCACACCGTCCAGTCAATGATAGTAAAATTTGTAAGTTCATAAGTAGAATATTGGTTTTAGTTAAAACAAACCACAAACGTTTCTACATTTCTCGTTACTTCAATATTTATAAAGTATTTCTCATAATTATTTGACAGACACCCAGGTCGTCTATATACACACCCAGATCGTCTATATCGACCCCAGGTCGACTATATAGACACCCAGGTCGTCTATATAGACACCCAGGTCGTCTATATAGACATTTTCGAAAGTTTGTATGACACCTGAGCCTAGACTGCTGGTTGAAGTTAACATTTCAGATTTCGGAACGAAAAAATCTAAAGGTTCATGCTTTCCAAAAACTAAAGTCTAAAGTTTTACAATTCATTTTTTTATCTGTAATTCAATATTTCAAG
The DNA here is from genome assembly GCA_034693345.1 of Entomobrya multifasciata. Taxonomy (NCBI): domain Eukaryota; kingdom Metazoa; phylum Arthropoda; class Collembola; order Entomobryomorpha; family Entomobryidae; genus Entomobrya; species Entomobrya multifasciata. The sequence continues at coordinate 62,011 of JAQFXM010000212.1, forward strand.
TGCTCAAATGTTTTATAGTTACCAAGTATGTTATTTCAGGTTGTGGACATCGTGAATAGTATATGTATATCTGTTGTAGTAAAAATTAAAAATATAATATCTTTAGGAAATAAAAATAACACTTTTATTTATTTCACAGACATAATAGCTTGACAAGTCTGATGGGGTTTCAATTGTCTGTTGAAATTCCCTAGTTCTTTCTCTAAAGGTCCTCGTGCTCGTAGACTGGTTAACTT
>JAQFXM010000213.1:0-62188 GCA_034693345.1 Entomobrya multifasciata
ACTAATAAAATTCTACAAGTAAAAATCGTCTAATGACCCTATGCACTAACAACAAGTCGACTCTATTATACCGACCCAGCACCACCATCTCCCTACCAATCTCACAATCTTGAAAAACATTTTGTTCTAAAGAAAACTAAAAAGTAGGAAGCAACGTAAAAAATAATAAAGGGGCAGTGGAGGATGAATGAAAGGCGATGCAGTAAAAGAGGAAGAAAAAATAAAAGAAGCTTTTCCATCGTGCCTTTTCAAGACGATGCACATTCTATCGTTATAACTGCTACTACTATCAAAATTATCTGCTGGTTACTGCAATGAGGAGCACTGAAGAGTGAGAAAATAGTTCTATACTTATGTCAGCGGCATAAAGGATGTTTCTCAGAGAAAGAAGTATTCAACCGTATCACCAGCCAGCCGACAACTTATCACATCACACATTTTACAGACAGCCCTGAAGTAGCAGAGCAGGGTGTCACGCCGATTTCTTCACTTCACACAGTAGAATGAAAAAAAATTACAAAACTTTTAGAGATACAAAAACGCATTGCATCATCACAATCAGAAAAAGAGCATACTGTACCACTGAAACAAGCCCATTTATAACATTTTGTGTATATAAAGCCATCAGGGAAAAATGATGAGGTTGATGATGATGCTATACATGGTTGTGTATATGTATATTTAACCACAAAAAAACTATTCAAGTGAAACTGAGAACAACAAGAAAATGGAAAGTGCTAAGTTGAATAGTGGCAGAACACAAGATGTGTTAGAAGAGAGGGAAAACGTAGAAAATTAAGAAAAAAAGTTCATATTGTGTGAGAGAATGTATAAAGAAAATTGAAGGGGAGGCTACTGCTGCTGCAAAAGAAAAAGAGAAACAAGAAAAGATAAAAGTTGAAAGAAAAAATAGTTTTAGCTTTTCTTTCATAGCTTTGCTTCCTTCGTTTTTTCTTTCCAGGAAGAAATGCTAAAAGGAATAAAGGGAAATTGTCAGCCTCTTCCTTGTTTCAAATGCAACAAATTCACATATTAAAAGGAGCAGAGGAATCAGGGAAATGGGTATGTCATTGGAGAGCTTTAAATGGTAAAAGAGAAAATAATAAAATGATGGTTGCATTTAGGCGTGTACAAGGTTGTAATAATAATAATAGAGAAAATCTATAGTTTTTTTTCTTTTTTTATCATCTTCTTTGAAGAAAAAAAGTTTACAGACACAGAAAATGGGATTGTGTAATTTTCACTTTTCAATTTTTAGATTAGTTGTAGTAGTTTCGCACTTGTCTTGTTTCTTTTGTCTACTTTTTCGGGTAACAAGTTCCTTTTGTAGAGTGAATTAGTGGTAAGATGTGGTTAGGTTACCGCTGCTGTAAAAGAAATTAGGAAATGGAAAGTTGAGATAAAGAATTTTAATTGTTTTTCAAAATAGTCTGAATCCGACTGGTAGTCATTCTAATTATTCTGTAAAGTTTCTTTGTTTAGAAGGGGCGGAGAAAGTAAAAGAAACGGTTTATATCACAATTGCGACGCTGTACAGACTGCATTTTCAGAGAGATACAGTATGTAAATGCAAATAGCTGTCTGTGTTTGTTTTACTTTATTCACTAGTCTGCATTTTAGTCAGCTGGTGAAACTATTAAAAAGAAACCCACAGTTTAGTTTTCATTAGTACTTTTCTAGGAAAAGAACAAGCATCCTTTTTCAAGACTTTAAGAGCTATTAGCTGAGATACTTTAAAGATGGTAGTTAATATGGTTTATGCTCTAATAAAATATATTTTACCAACCTGTAAAAATAGTGGACAAGGGGGAAACGCAACCAGCCTCTTAAATACTCAACTGATTTTTATGTCAGCGATTCTTTTAAGTAGAATGACAGCCGCAGTGTAAGTTATGAATCATTAGTATCATCAAGTTTTATTAAGATTGCTTTGAGTTTTCTGCCTATAAATCTATTTATACATAAACTTTTTAAACATGTGGGGTGGGAATGCAATGCGGGAAAACAGATAATGTAAGGTTTAAATGCAAGGAAAAGACTAATGATTTCTAATGACAGATGATCTCTTCCGTTAATCATCACCCACTCTTGTTGCTTAATTACAACTTGTACTTGTTACGAAACAAAAGGGGGAACGGCCGTTCATGAGACGCACACAATGGAAATGCGAGTGTATTTACAATTTCTCATTTTCAGCATTCTGAAGCAGAAAACTTTGAGCTCACCACAAAAGCTTTGTGGTGTAGACTGAAGAGGAATATTTAGTTTCAGCAATTAAAAACAACTTTGCTACCAATATTTTAAGGATATTAAGTATAATTGCAGTTCTTCTCAACATTTGCTTTTGGATTTTACTTGTAATGCAATGTATAGTTCTATAAGCTTTCCTTATACTACACAGGTTGCATGTTATACATTTTATACACATTAAACACCCTTATTAAATGATAGTTAGACTAACCAATATGTCTAACATCTTCCATGCCATTGTAATGGTTGTAGGATGCTGAGTTTCTCAATGAAAAGTTCGAATTCGACATTTGAATATCAAGGGCTACAGTAACACTGCGACCAAAGTTCACTATCAAACGAACAATTTTAGTAATAGTTCTGAAGTTCCGATTTAAAAAACAGACTACCAAGCTCTAAAGAAAGTCATTGTTCTCTTATTTTTTAACCTGTACCTTTATATTTACGTCATCATAAAATGAATGATAAACTACTCAAAACCCGTTATAGAGCTCAGTGAACCCTTCTCTTTTAAAAGGACGAAAAGAGAAAGACAGACATCGTCAATTATTGTTCTTATGTGCTTTGTGCATATCACATTTCATATCGAGTTTCATGAACAGTGTAAATGGTGGTGGCATGTAATGTAATGCTACTTCTCATGCAGCCGTTACACTATATGGTATAGTATAATGGTGCATTCGCACTTTTTCCTCTTCCGCTTATGGTTTATGAGCCGTTTTAACAAATGGTCTCCACAGTGTAATTTTTCTTGTCCATGAAAACTCATATGAAAAAATCTAAATCTAGACATTTCATATTTCCAAGACCGAACTAGAGTTTTTTTCTTATTTTTTTATGGTGATAACAACCACATTCTTTATGTCATATAATTTTACAGCAAAGATATAATAATATGTAGCTTATGGCATGTCTTACCCGGCGAAGTAGCTCCTGGATGGTATACTGGGTACTGGTGCTAGCAGTAGAGGCCATTTGGTTAATGTTGCTAGCTGAAGAGTTAACCATTGGTCGAGGTTGAACCATTTATTTAACCGCAATGAACCACTTTGCAACTGCACAAGAAAAATTATACGACTGCTCCTTCCTTCTTTTGACTGGCTGCAGTGATGATGGTAATGACGATCCCAGCAATGATCTACGCTGGTTTTTTCTTCTATCCTCGCTTTCCACTAGTTACGATTTAAGTAGTGGAATAGTGGCTTTGCTCTTGCCACTTATCCACAACCAACAACCAACTACTACTCAAGTTGACGGTTGGACGTGTTGCAGTGTGGCAGTCAGACAGAAAAGAAGACTCTCTTCAAGTCTTGAAGAGAAAGTGGTTGTGTTGTAGAAAAGTTGAAAGAACAGCAGAGAAAAATACTTTATACTTTTTCAAAGTCTCCTTGAATAATAATAATATTTTCTGTTGCTCGCTTATTCTCTCTTCCTTTCGCTGATTTCCTTGTCTCCGCTTATTTCTTAGGTTGAGTAACAGGAAAAAGCAAAGTTTACAGCTAGCTGGGTGTCGTCACTCTGAAATTTTTTACTTTGTTTTGTAGAGTAACATAAAAGTTGCTAACTGTAGAATTTAGAGTATTTTTTTACCGATCTAGTTGAAGTAGTGTAGCGGGTGGCTTTTTTGTGGATCGCTTCACCAACAAGAAGTAGTTGTGAGATGCGACTAACTTTTTACCACTTTAGCTTTTAAAATATCTTATGCGTACGTTTTCTAAATTTTTTCGCTATAAAAAATGCTTTACAATTTAATCCTAAAAAGTGCCACAATTTTAGAGTGGTGCGCACGAATATTCTAAACTCTTTGGAAAGACAGGAAATAGTTACATTTATTTTTACAAGTACTGAGTTAGAGCTAATGGTAATTTTTTGTAGTTCTATAGCCTTATATGTATTTATGTAAAGAAGGTTTCTGCTTTCTCCTTATCAGTATGTTATGAGATACGGCTAACTTACAGTGATGCCTTTAATTTATCAAAAAACTCTGTTTTTGTCACCTTGCAATTGTGACTGTCACATAAATTCCTTCCGGAATAAACGGTGCCACACTCGAGTCAAGTGTGGTAAATAGTAATAATCATATTTTACTGGAAATTACTACAACTACTGTTATAGCTCATATGTGTACCTTAGTATTTCCTTTTACAATATTATAAATCTCAGTTAAGTGTAAAGAGTACATACAAAATACAGTACAATGTTTAGTTAGTTCGATAAATCCGCTTATTGGTGTGGTTAGCTTTGACCTTATTTTTTATTTTCTGTAGATTATAAAAGTATAAGCTTATCGTAATATGAGGGCTTACACGAGTACACGAGTACCAAATATCGATTACAATAAGCAGACTAAAAATTTCGAGGCGTATGAAGCTTCCTTGGTTGATGTAATTAAAATTAAAAATTGGGTACAAAGCTGTTTCTTTGAACCCTTTCTCCGCTTTGGTGGGGCATACACTGTTATACTTATGTACGTTAAAGACAAGATTTGAAACTATGGTACATATATGTATTGTATTTCTACATATATTTATTAAGTAACAAATCTACAAAATGGTACTGGCTGGTATTTGCTGGCTGCTGGTTTGAATTTGATACCTCTTCGATTGTTTGTGCGTTTATTTATAAACCGTCCTATGTATCTGTTGTAGTTATGTAGTTAACACAAACACAAAGAAGTTGTTATTTCCGTCCTTTTCTTAGTGTGTGTAATTTCGAGATTTAGCGGAGAAACATCTGCACACACCACAACAAATGTCTACAGATTTTCCTTTCAGGCTACAAGGCTGAGACACAGTCCATTAAGGATTTGTTACAGTTTGTAAGGGAATTCCGTTTTTCACGCAGATTTTCTTTTTGTTGTACTTTTAGTTGAATTTCTTCTTCATATATGAACACTTATACAACACAAGCAAAGATTAGATAGTGAATACTAACATAAAAATGTAGGTAAAATCGGTATACCAGTTTTGCTGTTGTACAAGCTCATTCATGCCTGTACGGGTCGATGAGCTCTAAACAAGACTGATGTATTTTCTTACTTCTAAAAATTACAACACATCTAAAAACTGTTGTACACAAAAACTTAGACTATTGTCTGTGTATTATTCGTACATAGTGATATAAAACGGGATGGAAAGAGGAATTCAATTGGACTTGAATGATTTTGAAAGGGTCCCTGGGAAGATGCGTACGTATAGTTTTTTTCTATTTCCTTTTATTATCCAAAAAACAGCACAAGGAAAAAATTTGCGCTTTTGTTGTACAGCTACAAAATGTTTTACAAAAAACGGTAATAACAACCTCCGTCCAAATACACACGTACTTGACTTCAGTATTGTTCGTAGTAAAAAGGCAATGCTGTTATGCTGCGTGTTGTAAGCTGGCACACTCAATTTATTTTTTGATGATGATCATGTCTGAGATGGGAAGTGTGTGATCGCGAAAACACAATAACAGGAATAAAGCAGCAGCTTAGAAAAAAGGGAAGAAAGCACTGCAGTTTGCAATACGACGTAGTACAATTTTTATTATTATCATGTACCTGGAACCACCCACATATCAAGATAAAAGTGAGCAAGGAAGTTAAAGGAAGAAAAGAAAGCTGCTTGTTATTTTCAGATCATGAAAGGGAAGCAGCAACTTACACTCATATTCCACATATTGTAGCACATATTATTTTTGCATGTACAATTTTAACGTGCACGGCTCTTTTGTAAACTGCTACGAAGCAAAAAAAGGAGTTTTACTTAGAATACTCCTTGTACAATAGAAGCATCTCATCACATATAACTAAGACGGTGTAACAATACCTTTGTATATGAGTATACACCTCGTTTCATTCATTCATCGTTTTTTCTTACTTCAGGACAAAGAGTTTGCTACGTATAATATGTAATATGAAAGTACAAGTTTACAAATATTGTACGCGTTTTATTTGTCGTCGTCTATCCTTCAGTCAAAGAAGTAGGTTAAGTAAAGACGAAAAAAGTAGTAATATGGATTCGATTTGAAGATTATCTCTGTCCAGTAGTTTTAATGGTAGTAGTTTGACTAGCGTACTTGTACCAGTTTTTTATTCTTCACAAGATCAAACGTCGGTTTTAGTCCTTCAATAGACAGCAGCTGGTGGTGAATTCGGTACTAGTGGCGGTAGAATACTTGGAGAGATGTGATGTGCTGGTTTCTTCTTGGTTCACCGTGGCCTTCTCAGTAGAGCAGATCTGGTACAAAATGGACAGGCTCTTTATAACCATTACTTGTAATGGATTCTATTGACAGAGAAAGAGAAACAGGAGAAAATAACTTCTATTTTCTTTTGCATCCAACTATCTTATAACAACCGTGCTACGAATGTGTATGTATGTATGTAAGAGACAGAATTATTGAGAGCGAGAGAGAAAGGAGGATTTTTTTATACTTTCTTTTGACAGGTTTTATTTTCTCCTGTAATTCAGCTATACAAAGTTTAGGCAGAAAATAAGAAGAAAGCGTAGAAAAAGTTGTTCAGAATGAAGGTCCTTTTCTTATCGTAATACTCTCTTGTCCACCATTCCCAATGCGATACATGGCTCCGAATCGAATCCATCCTTTTACTACAGTGATATCTATTTACTAAGATCTATTAGAAAATGATCATACGATTTTCTTATTTGGTACATAAGCAGTATTCAAGGTTTAGTGAGCACACTAAGCACCCCATAAATGGGATAATGTATACACACAAATATATTCTCATTTTCATTTTTCATATTCATTTTCTTTGAACCTCAAAAGGGAAAAGGTCGCATTGACATACCAGTACATACATGTATACACATTCGTATGTAATTCTTTTCTGTGCATGTTTACTTACCAAATTTTATTCGTATTCTTGAAGCTTTTCTACAATAATTCAGTTTTGATATTCTAAATTGTGACAAGATGAGAGACTAAAAGACGTGTGTATTTTTTGTACTCTACATATGTAAAAATGTCAATTTCTTGAAAGATTGGTGTCCAGTTGACCACGGACTCGTACTTTGGACTTTTAGGACACGAAACCACTTTTCTCTGTGGGCAAAAGGACCTAGAGTTATACTCTTTTTGTAACGAGTATGATGACGTGGATGATACCACCGCTTTATATTTTACACCTTCACTTTTTTGTGAGACACGCACTTTTACTTTTTGTTTCGTGGAAAAGTATTTTCTTTTCCCTTCTGAAAATCTACCTTTGGTCTTAGTCTGATCGGCTTGATTTTTAGGTAAAAGATTTTCCTCAATATTTTGTCCTCTGCCGTCTATCAAATAAAAAGCAAAGGAGGACGGGGAGTAAAGTTCTACGTTGTAGTAAAAGAGCGTGAAAGTTAGTAGAATGGAGTAAAAGTTAAAGGAGAAAAATGCTTTCCGCAGTTCCGCTGGGTTCTTGCAGTTACTCCTTTTTTCTTCTGGAGAAGCCGTCCATCAGCTGCTTTGTTGCTTGCTGTGTGAAAGATATATCCCCTTGTTACTGGATTTTTCCAGCCAATGTCTATTCTCAACTTTCACTCTTTTTTACTTTCTCCGGCTCACTTACAATCAGTAAAGCACACGCTTGAAGTACTCCTCGGTTGTAGAATGCTTCAAGGTGAAAAAATGTTTTGAGGTGCTGCTACATATTGCAAACCATTATTTGATGTATATTTCAGAATAGTTGTCGTCGTGGTTGTTTTAGCCGAAATGAAAACGATGAGATGGAATTTCAGTGAAGTCAGCATTCTAAACTTACTGTGAGATTTCTCATGTTGCTTTTCCTTGTTTTACGATACCGCATGATAAAGTTTACCCTTGTATTTTTCTGCAATGGTATTTTTCAATGCTTCAAACCAGACAGGTAAAATACCTACTCAGATTTTCACTGGCGAGAGAGAAAGGAGAACGAATGGTGTGTAAAATAATGGCTATCTTTTTGATTCTCGACAGGAAGACCTTTTAGCGTCTTTTCTTCATTTCATGAAAGTATCCACCTTACAATTACAATCGGACGAATTGAGAAAGATTTCACTATATTTTCCTCACACTTTTCGTATGTAAATACAAATATATTACATAACATGATATAACCATACCTGTACACTACAAATGTATGTATTTATGTTAAAGTTCACAAACCGTTTTATTTATAGAAGTACATATATTACAAAAGCACCCCTCCCACCTATAAAGTAAGCAAGCAGTTAAGAAAGAGTGAGTTAACTGCCTGCACACATTTTATCATTTCCACTCTCTGGAAATAGAAACACCCACCGCATACCACCTTTCCCTAATACATCAGTTTTACTTCTCAGACTCGGCTCAACTCACTCGAGTCAAGATGAAGGTCTCGAAATGCGTTAAAAGGAATTTCATGTTTGCTTTATTTTTCCTTCCTTGAAAAATGAATGGGTTGGTGTTATGATGAATAGTACACGTGTGCGTGCTACCAGCACCATTGTAGATGATATCTTATATGCCCGAGAGAGTGTAAGAACAGAACTGCTTAAACATCACATACCTGTATACCTGCCTTCGTACCTAATTATTGTGAGGTGGCTTTTTATAATGAAAAGCTCTGTGGAGCTGGGAGTAAACAACACAGCTTAAATAAAAAATTATCATGGAAGCTTTCCAAGAAGACGAGCAATCATCAGGAGAGAAAGTGAAAGAAAGCAGAACAGACATGGCGGTAAGCGAAGATGTGATGTACGTAAATAATCAAATCAAATATAATATTGTGCGCTTACTAAACTAAAAGAATTTTATTTTATATGAAAAAGTTAAGTTTGATAGAACAATAAGGATCTACTCAGCCGACTGACTAGACAACTTGAGGTACTTTATATCTGGGAGCTGTGTATCAACCAGAAACTGTGGTATTTATCCTTCACGTTCCCCCAATCAAGTTTTTTCTGCTGACTTTGAGTAAAGCATAATGCTCCAAATGCCAACACATAAATGTACCGTGTAGTACACCTAAATACACGATACAAAGATTACATTTATGCTTCCACCTTTTATATTTTGTGCTTTTACTTCTGTACTTCCCGTTCTACTAGCATTCCTGTCCGTCATGATAATAAAAGCGATAGAGAAGTAGAGTCGAGTGATGTAATAATAAAACGTGTGTAAATAGAAAAGGAGGGCAGTAGAAGCAAAGGCAAGCAGAGCAACATATGTCCTAGAAATCGAAAGAGGAGAAATGGAAAAGTTTTTATATATTTATACGCAATATTAATACACCATATTCTTGGTACAGACTAATCCTAACCTAAGTGAGTAAAAAGGAAAGTGCAGACTACACAACAGACCATACTTCCAATCAAGGTTTTAAGAAGTAAATGAAAGTATTATTTTTCTATATTCCTACTCTTCGTTTTCAAAACTTTTGCACATTTTAATCCTTGCAACGAACTACTCTTGTTATTAAAATAGCAAAGTTAATGATGGGATGGGTTATGAAACCATAAATTTCGTGCATGAGCTACAACGAAAATTGTACTGTAGCTGTGTGCTGAGTTAACGCTCTAAGGGGAAAAAACTTGACTGGGAAAGTGGGAATACATTGTGCTATGGTTTAAGATATTTGGTATTTTACTTCGTTTGTAAAAACACGGTATGATTTTTTCCTGAGTTGGAAGCAGCTCTGCAATTTTCAAGTATCATACTCTGATAGCTTGTAACAACAAGACTAATGTGAAACGAAAGATATGTCAAAGTTTGTTAATGTTTTTGATGACATTCTTATTAAATTTGCAAACAGTTTATACGTCAAAAAGTTTTTTACTCCATATGTCCTAAATTTCAAGAATTCTGGCAATTGCTTAGTATTTACGTGCTAAATGTTGTAGAATTAATTCTACTTATTATGATACACAGTATGCATTCTTCTTTCTACTTAATCACTTTAAAAAATGATTTTTAGGTATGAAATTTGTTTTTAAGAAAATGGAATGGAGTAAACTGAAAAGACAAAATATATAAAAACAAGCAGTTTATCTTGCAAATATTCTTTGTTTGTAAAGAAAACATCGCCCAGTTGTAAACTTAAAACTACATACATTTTGAAAAGATAGTAAACAAAAGATTGAATACGGCACAGAATAACTAAATGCTGCATGTTAAAAATAGTATTCAGTTCTCCCAACGAATAGGCCTAACAAGCTTGGATTTTTTCTTTGAGTGTTTCTCTTAGAAAATTTTGTCAATCAACGATGAAGTAGTAACGAGGACCTTTTTCTTTTCTTCGACTAAACCTCAAACTAAGTACGAAAACTTTTAAATATATAAAATATCTAAATATCTCTATCTTTTAGATATTGCATCTATTTTGTATGGTTTGCTTACAATGTCACTAACAACTCTACGATTTCTATATATGCTATTTGTGCGTCTTTTAATCTACCTGAAACTTGTCAGCTATGTGGGTTTTTCCCTTTGGAAGTAAAGTACTGAGTGAGATGAGCTGAGTCGAAGAAAAATGTATATGATATTACATGACTGGGAAGCTACCTTACTAAAATGCTTCTGTTTACTTGTTATACTTTTTCTTATTTTTGACTTCATTTTTCAGCTGTCTGTTGCCTTCTATTCAGCCTTTCCTGTAAATAAAAATACACATGAGCCACGCCAAAGATGATGATTGTACACGCAAACCTAAACAAGTAATACCGCAAAGTACACAACATACAAACAAAACAACTCTTTAGAGAGGGATCCCCATCATTTGTTGTAACCAACTTTTCTTCTTTTTTTCTTGTGTACACAATTTGTATAAATAATACATGCCAACTGGATAAGAATACAGAGAACCGCTGAAAAAATTGTTTCAACACACTACCCATCTCTTTAGTTTGTTTGTCCCACTTATTATTACTATTATGGTTACAACGCATATGAATTTGTTCAGTGCGCAAACTTATCATCGTTCTTTTCTTCTAAAGGCACATTTTTTACGTGCAAACACGTAGATGGTAGGCACAACCAACCCTTCAATCTTTACACCTACTTCCTTGCACGCACTTAATAAATTCTGTTTTACAGAAAACTTAAACAAATTGCTTTTCTCATGTTCATATATTTTTACCAAAAAGTTTTTCCCTTAACGCCAGCAATATCCATGAATATCTTGAAAAAAATGTACTTATTCTTATTCAAAAAGGATTATCTCTTGTGTTTTGGCCTATTTTAGTTTTGACAAACCATGTGTGCCACCAGTATACATTCATACAAAAAAGTCATAAAGAAAAATTGTCCATCGTTCCATACTTTTCCCCTAACCTCCACAGCGTGACCATGCCATAAAAGTGGTAACAATATTATTCCAAAAAAATAAGTTTGTACCACCCGCCAAGAAGAATAGCCATGTATAAAGTTCATACTCATCATTCTTGGCTTTGTGCTAGACACAATATCATACTATACTACTAACTAGTCCTGTTTCTTGAATAAACTATTTCAGAAAATTCGCCTTTTTTCTCATTTTTTCGCACGGGAATTTCATGGTGAAAACGCAAATCTGCCACTTTGCCATTCATAGAAAATGAGAATGTACGCAAGGAGCAGATGTTAACTTTTTACACGCCCTCGTCCACTAGACAGTAGAGTAAAAAAATAGAAGTATGTTTGTATCTTTTTCTACCATTTCATTTCTAAGCATAACAACATGACAGGACGTTCTGATCGTGTTGGTACATCCGTTCCTACACTTTAATTTTTTCATGCATACTCAACTTCTCTGCTGGTGTAGCCTGTAATCCAAGTTTTTCTACCGTTTTTATTGGCCACTTAGGCATTCAGATCAGGAAACAAGGTCGTGGTACTGCTATCACATCATACACACTTAAGTAGGCATGGAATATGTGTTCAAGGATGTGTATGTACGAAGACTACATTTTTCTGCTTTTCTGTCATGACAAGACGTTAACGCTACAGTACACGCAAATATCAGAGTGCGTGAATGTGCTGTAGCTTTTATTTTAAGTTTTTTTCAGGGTGATGGGATGTGTCTGGATTGGATGCTTTCACTCACAGATGATCACCGGTGTTGATATATATAAAGTCACCAGTGAAATATATTTGTCGTATAGACTTGATGAAATGTGTGGAAGCGCGGAACGATGAGTAACAAAAGATGATGTGAATAAATTCAAGAGGGGGAGAGGGAAAAAATGTATATGCATAAAAAAGAGATAGGTAACAGGCAGCAGGGAAGGAGAATTTCTACGAAAGTTCTCAAGCTCAAACTAAGACCACGTGAGCTAAGTGAACCTTTCATGAATTCTCAAACGATTTTGAAAGTCGCGAATCTTCATTTATTGATGCATGTATGTATAAAGCGAAGAAGATTTCGTATTGATGACATGAAAGAAAAGGATACAAAGTCTGAAGAATGTAAGCCTGGAAGCTATTTAAATGTAAGTTCAAAAGACGGATGCTGGGTTTTCTACTAATGAGTATGCATGTATTAAAGCAGGAGCGCTTTGTGCTTTGACTTGACTAATAAAAGGCATCCAGACTACGAAGGATTGGAAAGATGTTGTCTACGAATGTGTGAGAATAAAAATAAAAGTCAAGAAAAGGGTGAAAGGATGAGAGAAAGGCGATTTGCTGATTTTCTTGGAAAAAGTTCTCTTTAGTCGGAGAGTAGCCTTTTCTTCTCTCTAGAGAAAGTAAAAGATGAATGCGTGTGAGTATGGTGAATGAGAAGGAAATGAGCAAGACGATTTTCAAGATTCAAGGCGTTAATTGTCGATAAGTTTTCTATATGTATGTATTTTCTATAAAATTCTGCTGATATGAGCATGTATATCAGAACAGCTAACTATATGCCATCATCAGGATCATCATCTTCAATATATACCACACTGGCTGATCAGCATGGAATTCTGGCAGCTGTTGGGCTAATCATCTTTCACGCAAAGTCGCTCTGCTCTATCTCGACTTGGCTTACTTCTCCGAACCAGTTTTTGTCTGCAACTGACTTTCCCCCTTAATACTCTTGTGTATTATACGTAGATGTACATATATGTATATATTATAGCCAGAAAATTGCCAACTTTTTTGTAGCATTTTATGACTTTGCCATGATTATTATTATACTTTTACTTTAATATGGGCATATATTTGCTTATTATCTACGCATTACTCGTTTCATATAAGTTCTCTCAGGGTTTTCAACCTCATATGTAAGAATATGTGAAAGTATAAGAGCATTCCTACACACAAAACATGTATGCAGACAGTTTCTAGTAAAACGTAACGTCATAATCATCACCAGCTCTTCTTCTTCTTGTTCATGAGCAAGAAGAAGAGGATAATGGTTCATTAGATTACTTTCATTCCTGCTAAATGGCTTGAGCACTTCATCTCATCATTTTCGGTAGCTTAAGCATGAGTGGAGCTGCTTAGCATCATCATCATATCAACATCATCATCGCAGTCTTTTTTGCTGTAGCACAGAGCTCATCATTATCATCGTTGTAGTCATCACCCTTCTTGCTTTCTCTTTTTCTACCAAGTAGTGTGACTGCGACTGCATGTATCTATCTAATATAACAACGAAAAACACGACGACAAAAATCCTTGAGCCACTTTTTCTCTCAATACTTCTTTTTCTCGTGTTTCTTTTTCTGCTAGAACAACCACGACGACAACGCTTTTGTACTCACCGTGTACTAACTCAGACTTGACTATTCTGAAAATTTTCTCCTTTTCCAAACAAGTTAGTATTTCACTTCTTTCCGCAGATTTTTATATTGACGGTGACAAAGAAGTGGTTGGTAAAGATGTAAATGCGTAAAGGCTGCGATGTCTGATCTTTTTTGTCAGTTCCAGGAAAAGGATTGGTTAAGTTGCGAGTATTTTTCTTCTTTGGATGGTTGAATGTTACAACGCTATTAGAATGATTCCTCTCTCTATCATCAAATCATGGGTTTTGTCTGCTTGATTGCAAGTGTAAAAGATGAGAAGGAAACGTTAGCTTGATGTTCAGGTGGTGGAATAACCTCTTTATTATTTAGACAGGTATATACCTCCTTGACGTTACACTAACGACTTGTATGACTGGTAAATGTACATCTACGGGCTTTCCACCTTGTTTTATCGTAATAATATTCACAATAGCACGGACTTTTGTAGACATCATAGTAAGTCTACCATTATCTTCACTACTACCAAAGTCGTTATAATTATTTTAATCTGTTTGTTTGTCAGGTATGCACGCACAAACTGATGTTCATCAGATTGTCTATTTTATATCAATAGTTTTATATAAAGACTGCTATTCATTGCTATGATTTGAAGTACACTATTGCAAAATATGGGACTTAGCGCACGCACAAAACATCGTTTTCATAGCCATCGTGAACGGTGTTTTATACTTACTGTTGGCGACACGTTGTCTAAGCCAAGGCAGATGAACACAGCAGGCATTGAAGAGTCGGGTGTGAAGGCTTCAAGTCGTCATTTGGTCACGAAGGGGAATGGATCCGGAGCTGTAACTTGCTGTATATGTTACTTGTACTAATATAATCTTATTTACAAAAAATATCGAAAATGTAGCCTGGCGCACTTGGAGAAATTCATCATTGAACTCAAGTCAGAAGTCTACTACCACGGATGCATGAGGACGTGGATGGCTCCGACGCCGTGATCACCAACCATCGTCACCAAGGAAAATATTTGTTATTATATGTCAAAATTATAAGTGCATTTAATTGTAAGAATTATTGTGAATTGTGAAATCGACACGCAAGTCGATCAGCAGTGCGATCATTATTATTAGCTTGAATTTGATAAGATTTGTAAGATTGATAGATTTGGTAGATTTTCGATGTATTTTTGATAGTAATCAGTTGGTAGGTTGTGAAACTGAATAAAGTAGTAATTTTGATAGAAAAATATAAAATCTCGATTCGTGCGTTCCTGACATTGATTTGATACCGAAGAGGCACTGGCTTCTTTATACTTACGTTATGCTAGCTTTGTGTTATGTACGTCGTTAGCAATAACAATCAGAAAACATTGCGTATGAATTCACTTGTTCGTTTTGAGTATCGCCACTTTTGCGTGTGTTTGTAGAAAAATGGTTCACTGCTTCACATTTTCAACTCATTCTCCTTGATTTGATCATTTCTGGGAAGGACCTGGAGTCTATGAGAGAAATTCGTATATTTTCTGGTGCTGATATTATAGTCTTTTATTACAGTTATTATTATTATTACGATTGGATATGTATATGTTTAAGTTAAAATAGCAACAGAATGGTCATAGTCATGATCAGCTTTCAAATGGGTTTCACGATCATTATTATGCGATAGAATCTCACATATACTGACGATATCACGAGTATACAAAAAAACAAAGTACTATCAAAATAGAGCACATATTATGTGCTATACAAACAGCACGGCTTTTTGTTGATTGCTTTTCTACTACGATAATATTGATAACAACTGTAACATTGATTGCCGCGGTAGATTTTTAAGGGCTTGCCGATTTTCATCTGTTCTCTTAAAAAGAAATTTTAATCAATACTCTACTGAAATCGAGAGAGTAAAAAGTCAATAGTAGCTGCTGCAAAAGTCTACAGAGTGATAAAAATTGCGAATGAGCAGTTACAACGTAACGTTTTTGTTGAAACGAAATGGAATGATAATTTAGGTGGAAAATGAGTTTTTTTTAGAACGGATGATCATTATTTTCGTCAGCGAATACCATTTCCGTGTGCTTCTAGTGCCTTATAGTCACAGTTTTTCTCTGATTTTAGGTTTGATAAACACGTCGTCGCAGCAGAAACTTTATTTTTGCGCAGTGAAACAACTTGTTTGAAACAAAGTATGTATATGTGTTGAAATGTAAGTGAATAAGACTAGGTTGTCAACACTGTCTTATTTTCTACAAAAATGGGGACAAAGATATTTTTTCCTTTAGCTTTTGCACTGCCAGTGGTCATTTTTGCTGTTTTCAATGTAGGGAGCATAGCTATTTGAAAGAAAGCTGTCACAATAAAGATGACTGCTGCTGCCCTAAGGCTTTGAAGTACTGATGTTGTCTTTTCAGAAAAAGAAGATGAAATAGTTATAGAAGTATTGATGGCAGGAGTGCCTATTTCACTGTCATTATTATTTCTACTTTGTCCAGCAACATGGCCACTTAGACACGGCTCAGTAGTAATAAAACTGTCACTTGTTTTTCTAGAGCTGCTGAAATGGGTCGTTTTATCAGAGTAAATAATAATATTCCTATTTTCTCGTTCCTGTTGTTGTTTTTCTTGTTTTCCAAGTAGAAAGTCTGAGACACTCGACAACGGTTTTGCCCTTGAGGAAAGGGGAAAAGTACACAAGAAACCATCAACTGAGTGTGATGAAGATGAGAAAAAAGAGTGGCGGTGATGGTCGTCTTCGGAAAAATTAAACCCAAGAAGGGAAAGATAAAGAGTGTCCAGGAAGAGTTTCCCAAGGGAAATACTGTCCGCGACACATTCATGTGTAAAGTTAACGAGCTTTTGATGAGTTACTAGTACTCCACTTACATCAGCCAACACTGTAACTGCTTTAGCCACTACATGTTTTTCTCCTGTTCTGGTTGATGAGACTGTCACTATATCATTACTGCTACTGTTTCTTTTGAGTATTTTTTGACGAGGAGAAGTAGTAAACTGATAATCAGCAGTAGTAGCAGAAGAACATATGCATTCCACTCGTTGAGGAATAACAACTTCAACAACTATCCCTAATACTTTCTCCGTCGAAATAGTTTTTTCTTCTAAAGTCTTATCTGAAAGTAGCAATCTTGATAGTAGTTTCTTCGTAGTAAACTTTTGCTTTTTCTGTTGATGAAGTTGTACTCTTTTGCAGGGCTTCTGACTCAGCTTTGCTTGTAGTTCATTACTATTTTGATGTGGTCGTATGTGGTAAAGGACAAGACTCATTTTGTTTAGGGGGAAAGGAAATAGAAAGTGAAGATGGAACTAGCAATGAAGTACATTCAACTTGTGTTATTTTATTTTGACAAGAGAAACCCACTTCAGTCATTCAGTCAAGTCAAGTCAACTCACTTTTCTTCAAGTCAGTCAACAATAACAACCAAAAACCAAGATGCCAGACCACCACACAGTAGTCATATACATCATCTTCTTTCTGCTACCCATCTACCTACACGGGAATATACTTCTCGTCTCGTTTTTTTCTTTTATTTCAATCATCAAGTTGGTTTTATACAACCATTTCATTCACAACAAACACACTCTTTCATCAGAGTCATGATGATCATCACAATCCTTTTCTGTGGAGAATAGTCTTTCATAATAAATAAAGTAGAAAGAAAACGTCGCTGTCGCCTACTGAGAGTACGGTCCCCGTCATCATTATGTTGAGCATGTAGGAGGACTGTGGCCGCAAGTATTTCTCAAGGCATCTTTCTCTCTGTGTTCTTGTACAAATAATAAAACCTGTCGCCCTTTGCTTGTTATGTTTTGAACATCACAAGCAACTCATCAACCTCAGCAGCGCACATAGAGTAACAGTAGAAGTAATGGAAATAGTAGAACTGTTGTTCTAATAAGTAAATACAGACAGATGGACAAAAAGTCTTTGTTTCGTTTTCAGTTTCGAGAGATAAAAGCCTTCAACCAACAACTCTTGCGTTCTTTCCCCTTCTTGTCAAACTATTCCATTTTGTGGTAGTAATTCCACAAAGGACAAGAGACTTTTTAGAGAATTTACGCAATTTTGTGCAAATAACATCAGTCAAAAACACTGTACTGTAAAGCTTACACGTATAACATAGGTAGCTAGTTATATATGTATACACGTCCCTCTGTTGTTTCACGTACACAAAGTGGTTTGTAAGCTGTTTTCTATGTGATGCCGTATTTTGTGTGTGGGAAGCACGGAGATCGTTTGAAGTTGTTAACTGAAGCACTTAATGAACCACATTATATGTATGATGCACAATTGTAAAGCTTTGTACAACACTTTTCTGCTGTGCTGCACCAACCAAATACACAAACTCATTCAGCAATCATCTAATAAACACCGCACTTGTTTGTGAATCTCTTCACTTTTAAAATTAGTAGGTATTCTGAATAACCAGCAGAGTTTTTGTTAGTGTTTGATTAACCAACAGCAAAAACGCATACTTTTGTTTATGCTATTTGTCCACAGAACATGTAATCAGCTACTCTCACTCTTGTCATTCACCGAAAGTATTAAATTAAAGCATTCATAGCTTTAAAAACTAATGTTTTCTCCTTAATTTAGTCAATTGCCAGTAATTCAATTTACACTTTGTTTGGTCGCAGTTTATGCAAATAATTGTGTTCTCTTGGCCCAATGATATTTTCAAGAAATGTATTTATTGTATGTATATTTATTTGATTTTTCGTGTGTTACGAAACCATATCCTTACAAAGCGTTCAAGATTATATGTATGATGCAACTCTGTGCTCTTTCCTGTTATCTTAGTTCTCTTCTATGAGAACAAGAGTAATATTTTGTGCGCACACCACCTCTCCAGGAAAGCTCTAGACATGTACTAACCCTTTGGTGTAGAGAACCTTCCGAGAAAACGTAGGAGCAAATCGACGGTTTTGTCCTCAACTGAAAACGTATAAAGCAGACTGGATGTGGTAGCAGTGAACCAAGTGAGAATCCACTTCACTTCTCTCGCTTTTTCTGCTCATGGAACACAAAACAGCAAGGCAAGCAACATTAGAAACACTAGTGCTTTATATATAGTCGAACAAGTTACTCCCATGGCCTACCAGGCAGGGACGAGAGAATATCAGCTACATGCATTTCACAGCATAAAGCAACGCATAGAGTTAGTTGGCAAGTTGACTACTTTCTCTTTGTAGTTTGGTAGGTGCTTCCTTTCCTACGCTCCTGAACAACAGAGCAAAAAGGTGGAATGAAACGGAATGCACAAAAAGACAGAACTGACTTGAGTGAGACTAGCTTTGTCTACAATGCATGTATAACATTTATGCCATGCGCCATTCTGTCTTTTCATGTCATATCGAGTGGGATGCAATTGCGTGAGTGTGAAAACACTTTTTGTACATTTTCTCCATACGCATAATATTATAGAAGCACTAATTAATACGTCAATTGCAGGCTGTAGCCTCTAAAAACTGGTTAATTACTTTTCAATTTAGCTAATCCTTCAGTTATTAATCAGTGTAAAAGACAAACCACTACAAAGTTATTGCAAACAAAATTTGTCCTTGTAAAATTTCAAAGGATGCTAATTATATTTTGTGTAGGATCAATGAGTATTTGCATACTGCGTCATACTACACTTCAAATAATTTAAAATTTCATACGAGATTACTTGCACAGCATAATTCAGTGTTTTACTTTGTTAAACCATGTTAAATCCACTCTGAATTCATACATTTTTCTTGCGATTCTGCCAGAAAAATAATATAGTCGAAAATTTGTTGGCAAAAAGATATTTTTGTGACGCATTTGCTAACTCTTTAATATACTGAAGTTTTAATATTTTGTACGGCATTTAAAAAGTGGATTTAATAAACAGTTTTCGAAAAGATGAATGATTAAGTTATGTCAGTTTATGTTTTTCTGTTTTAATTAATGATACAAAAGTATCCCTCTAAAAATTATCATGAGAATTTCATCAGTTTTGTTATTGCATAACAATATGGTAAAATGATACTGCATACAGTCTTTCTAGACGATTTTGTTTTTTGTTATCCTGTCAACCATTCATAATATCTGCATCTTCAATTCATCAAGTGAAACGCATTAACGCTCGACGCGTGCAATAAGTACAATCAGAAGCAAGAATAAGCAGAACACCAGCAGCAGTAAGATAAATGACAGTTATGACTTTTCCATCTTGTGTCAAAATAATCGATTCATCATGCACATTACTTTGTAGAAAACTATCATTCATCTAAGGATTGCGTTTTTCGCTCTCTTCACTCAATCATTCTTTCTCCAACAGCTAGCAACAACCCCGACTCACAGACATACACCAAACTTTCTCAGCGGAAGCCAACTGATTGTTTGTTCTGCTACTGATCATCGTTCTAGAAAATGCAGCAGAGATAAAAACACAAATGATGTTTTTACATCCATAATCCTCTATTCACATTTCCCATTTTTCGTGTTTCATTTTATTTGGCTACGCATGTTGGTTACATAAAATTCGCTTGTTTTATTGAATTTTTTGTGTGTTTAGTTTACTCTATTGCTGTTTCATGTCATTCTCTGTGACTGTATTATTTATGATTTGCTGCAATGTAAACTTGAGTTTGTTTGGAGAACCATGCTATTTCGTATACAATTTTTATAAAATTATGTGGAAACTTTCCACTTGTCAAACATTTTTTAAAGATTCGTTTCGACTTTGCATTCGAGATTAAATATATATATATAGAAAAGGTAGTATTATGCTATTTGCTATTATAAAAATATCGTAGTAAATTTTGTCTCGAGGCTTAACATGCATTCGAAATACTATTTTTGGGAAAGTGGATCACTAGATTTGGTTTCTCATAAATTTTCGGGAAATTGGTACGCTTCCTGGCAAAATTATCAAAGGTAAAGTATAGATGGTGGCAATATTGCATAAATTTTTATTAGTTTTCACGGTTTTTGTGGGCTCTCATTAGACCGTTCAGAAAATATCACAAATCAAATACAGCTGACGATGTTCCGCTGCAGAAGACATGAAAATAGGAGAAAGGCAATTAGCAAAATCTACCATACGGCAATTATTACCAAACCCAGTCATACAATTTCAGAAAAACTACTTTTTGACTGACACAATTCCCAATTCCCGAGTCTAAAACATACAACAGGTTCGACCCAGGCATATAGCATCCCAGCCACAGCACAAGTGATTGTGAAACAGACGGAGAACATTCTATGGCGAAACTAAACTAAAAACTACTTGATTGAGTCGGCCTCAATATTCGAGTGAACATGACACAAAGTGTCGTGGTTTTCGTTATTGCGTTGTAAAGCTTTTATAATATGTTTTTTTCATGGTGCTGTACCAATCTGTTCCATTTTTATTAGGACGAGGGCTTCCTCTTTCCCCACTGTCGCTCTCCGTGTCTTGTATACATGTTCTAATTAAATAAGTGTGCATTTTATTGGCTTTTAATTTCGCAACCAGAAACAAAAGTTGTAATCACAATCATCGCCCCTTTATTTCCTGCCATTTACACAGAAGTAGTATGTTTGTGGTTAAACAACTTATGATTCCATTTTGTTTATGGAGGAAACCCAATAAACTAGTAAAATGTGAGTGTTTTTGATCCTTGCACGTGAGTAGAAGCATGAGCAATAACGAAATCTCATTATTCATATTTTACACAACCGTCAAAAAAGAATCGTAAGATCTCGCGGTAGTTGATTTGATAACTTTCAACATGTCATTTTATTTCCAATATTAACCATGTGTTCAAACAAAAGTTCATGACGAAAGATTACCAAAAGCCCTGTTTAGAAGCATGGATATCGATAGGCTATGATGATGATGAATAATCATTGCATTACTTACGCTACGCTACGTGTTAGTGACCATCTGCATCACCTGAATGGTTTTTACAAAAGCTGAAAAAATTGAGAGCACGACTATCGAATTATAGCGTTTTCGAAATATTTACTCTGCATCGATAAAGCCAATGGATTTGTATTTTTGTAATACTTTAACATATTTGTTTACCAAGTAATGTGTATGTATGCATATTAGAGTCGCATATAACAACCAACAGCGTCTTCATTGCTGATGGGAAAGAACTTGGCTTGGATCAAATAAAGAGTGTGATGATGATGAGGATCAATAAAGCAATAAAATAGGGGCGGTGCTTAATATAATGCTGGTTGTATTGGTGGTGGTAGCGGTGGTACTACACTGGAACTAATTACATCAGCATTTCCGTTGTCAGCCTAGCTAGCTTAGCTTTGCTGCTGCTACGCAAGCAGAAATACAAAAAAAACTGCCGCTAGACTAAAAGAAGAGAAAAAACGACACGAGTAAAAAGGAAACTAAAACGTATTCTATTTGATTACTTATACGACTACACAGCAATGATACATAATAAAAGGAATACATGATACACACACTTTTTCTGGTGATCATGCTACAAAAAACGCAATGGAGTTCCATAAACTATAAAAATGTGAACCGGCAGCAGCAGTTCAAGCCAAAATAGCATAAAAAGCAGCAGCATGAGGACTTTCTTTCTTGGTACTACTTCATTGTTTTATTTTACACTTTTTACGCATTCCTTATACTTTCTTATCAAATGAATACCGTTAAATGAAAGATATCATCTATATATCTCATAAGTTTACAGCAGCAGTGGTAGAAGCAGATCAAAGAGATATGGGTGGACTCACGACACAAAGATAATTCACAATAATAAAAGTGTAAATACTGTGCATGTGTACGCAGCATTCTTTTTCCAACTGTATGCATAAAAAAGTAAGAAAAATGCAGACTAGAGGAGAAAGTAAAAGGATTTCCTGTCGTAGTAAATAGTGTGCTGAACAGCTCTCATTCATTGTTCCTTCACGGAACAAAATATACATACGTTATATAATTCAAACAGCACCAGTAATAGAAGCACACCCACCAAGTATACAAAAACTTTTAGTAAAAATTACGTACGGTGCGACCGTATAATACTAGTGCTGTGCTTGTGCTCTGCTATTTTTGCTGCTGAGGGCATCATGATGACGATGATGTGCACTACGTGTGTGCATGCCAGTTGGGATATTATTACAGAACTGTCGCCATAAAACTTGTCCGTTATGCATAAATTTCAATTTTGATTGGCTATTTTATTCTCGACATTAGGATTTCATGACTTGAGCCAACTTATTTGTTGTGTGTGTTGTTGATCCCAGTACCCGGCATGGTACATGAAGACTATCTGTGTCTATGCACTCACATATTCCACTACTTACAAAACATCATCTTTTTGAATATTATAACTTTGCCAAGACAAAATAAGGCTTGCATGCACACATTCTTTTGCTTGTGTAATAGCAATAATAATAGGTTGCGCTTTAATATTGTGTCGTCTTTATGCATAAAAAAGTAACAATACACACCACTGCACTGCCGCCGCCGACATACACATTTTGTAAAAGGCAAGCATGTTTTCATCGTACGTAAAATGTGCACTGCTAACTACTTTCTTTTCCATTTTCATTGTTCCTCGCAGGCACACGGCGAGAGTGAAAGAATGAGACCAAGAATAAAGGCAGGCGATGGTTAAGAACAAGATTTTTTATTATGATGATGGCAAAGAGGCGGGCAAACAGGGCAACAATTCAAGATACTTTTATGAACTATACTGTACACACATATTATACCAGCGAGACCTCGGCATGAGATCTTAGAGAATAATGCTGCGTAAGCTTTAGAAAGCTCATAGTTAGTTACCGCCGCCGCCAAACACCGTTACTGCAACTAGACATGTGTTACACCGTAAAAAATACAAGTTGCTTATCTTTCGTCTTTTGTGCAATGCAAAACAGAGACGTATTATAGTGTAATATACGACGTCACTAAAGATCCTTTGGCATTATATTGCTATTACACTTTACACTGCACGGTTAAATACATTTAATATTACACAAAATTCAGGAGAGAGAAAGAGGGAAATGTGTAATATGCATGGCTTATGATTGTAGTGAAATGATGTAAGTAGGCACATAACTTGTTTGTTGTATGCCCGAGAAACATTTGTCGTGTCCACGGGTAGTCAGACATGATGTAAGAGACAAAAAATACTGAGAAAGAGAGGAAAACTCACGGCAGCACCAAGTAAGCATGGCTAAGCAAGACCTTGTTTCACCTAAAAAAAACTCTAGTTGTGTGTGTATGTGTTTCTCTGCTCATTTTAGTACCGGAAAGTTTGCTCATAAAATATGAATGTTGAATGTGAGTGGCCCATTATTTCAAAGTAACATCAGGCAGCAGGGCCAAAAAGAAAAACTGGAAAATATACATACAAAAGTGAGTAGGAGTATGGATGAAGTTAAACGTACAAAGTTTTTGGTGCTTTCTCTTTCTGTGTAGTGTGGCTAGCTATTTTATGTGTACATATTTTAAGATACATATCTATCGCGTCATGTGAACTAAGACATAGTTCCGCTGCTGCTGGTGGTAGTAGTTGTTTGATATATTTTCTATTACAATGAACCCATATGATGGGGATAAAAACTGCGATAGAAGGAGAAAGTAAACAAAATCTATATCAAGAAAGGCTCACATCACATGTTTTGGCTATATTTTTGTCATGAAGAAATTATTTGAAAGTCTGACGACAATGTGATATTTATGGTAAATAAATATTCGGTGTAGCAGCCGACGCTGTGGAAGAGGGAGGAAATGAGAAAGAAGAGGCCGAAATTCCAGAAAAAGAACAATGAAAAACAAAAGAAGAGTTTCATTTCGAGCTGGTAGTAGTGGTGAAGTAGTGTTGGAAAGCTGCTTAAAGTAAGGCATTAAACCAAGCACATTGTTGTCAGTGTCGAATCGAGCTGTGTGCTCGGAACGAAGAAAATTATTGAGACAAAAAGACAAAAACTTCAGCAGTTTACTTCAAGGCGCAATAATTTCTTATTAGATATAAACTCGACCTAACTGATAAGCAAGTGTGGAAACCTTGTAGATGTCGCGAGGACAGGGTGGTGTTAGCTTCAAATTTACTATCTTCCTCTCAAATCTGTTATCTATATTACAAAGGAAATACCAAGAATTTCTTCATACAGCATGCATACAAACTACTTACTACTTTATAATATGTTGGTATAGATTATAACAACATAAATTCCTAATAACGTCTAAAAATGGATCGTGTGAAGCGATAATTGCTATCTTGTCAAACATTTCAGGAACGAAGAGTTACTGCATCAGACACAGTCATTTATGACGCGTTATGTCTCATTTTAAAAGTTACGAAATATGACACGCAGTAGGTCTATAGTCGAATTTGATTTCGGCAGACGTAAAAGATTCTATATGACATGTATTCTTCTCAAAACCAAGACTCCATTGTATTGCCATGTCTGGAATTTTGCACTAATGAGGCAATTTTGTGCAAAAATATTCCATCGATCTAAGAAAAGTTTACAAACATGAGACGAAAAGAAAATTTTCCTTTTCCTGAACAACTTATTTTAGTGAAAAGGAGTACGTCCAATTTTGCCCCGTTTAATAAGTGCTGATAAAGCTTTCTTTGAGCTGCCAACACTTTCTCAAACTTAAAGTAGCCTAAAATTCCTTATTTTTAAAAGTTCGTATAATAAGTGAAGTAATAAAGTAAGCTGAAGAGGATTTCATTCTTCCAAAGCTGAAAAGAGGAAGTGATATTCAGGCTTATCCTATTTTTCTTTGTAGATTTTCGTCGTCTCATAATCATCAAATTTGAAAGAAGATAGCGGAAGAAGAGCCAGTGTCATTGTTCTAGACAGATCACTTCACGGAAGCGAAAAAATGGCAATATGGCTTATCTACCATCATCTTATTTCATTCATCCAGTTAGTAAGATACTCTGCCTGTTCAGTTTTGATGATGATATCTTTCTTTTTCCTGCTTTTAGGCTCCAGTCAGAGCTCAGATGTCGCTCATCGTTACATTTTTATAATATCCCATTCCCACACATTCTTCATATTATTATGATGCTTTTACTTGTCTAGCCTTTAAAAGCGCAGCAGATCTATAAAGCTTTATCTATTCAACTGGGATCTTGACTTTTCATATTATGCTGATTTCTGCAAACTATCTTACTAACAAGCTAAACCTTTTCTTCAGAGAGTGAAAGATGTAAGATTGCGTTTGTGTAGGCAAAAAGGCAGTTTCAGATGAGGATGAGACTGCGACTGCATAATTTCGTATTTTTTTCTTTCATTTCAACTATTGTATCTAAATCTAACTTCCTTTCCTCAGGCAAAAACGCTTCACTTCACTTGAACAGCTAAACGATGTCCATAAAGTATTGCACTTTTTTATATGTAATGTCGAAATGTGTAAGAAATTTGTACTAGTAAAGTACAAAGCACAAACAGTAATTAAGGTACAAATATACGAAATCGAACGAGTATCTAACTATGTCTTTAGTCTTTATTAAGTAAACATTGCTTCTTTTAAGATACAATTGTGCCAAAAAATAAATCATTTATTTTTTATACTAACGTTATTTTAAACATCTACCGTCTTCTGGTATGTGCATATGGTCCACCAACATAGTTTTTTATTCAACCTGCGTATCGAACTCAAAGTTGGTTTACGTAAAATATTCAAAGAATTTTTATATCCGTAGAATTCAATCAAATCAAATGTGCTTTACTTTATGAACAGGGCTTATTTCAAAACTGCATACTTTGTATGGCATTACATAATAAAAGATAAATTTAGATTTTTCATGAGTTTTTCCTCGAAAAATATTAAAATGTTATCCAAGTACATATCTGGAAAACTTTCGATTAAAGCCTGCCCGCTGGGAAGAAGATTGTGAAAATATCGTTCGGTAAGATAGAAACCACTTTTTTCTTATTTCCCAAATCAGCCAAATTTTCAAGGAAAATCGAGACATTGAATTGATTTTTAGTGGATGAAAAATGGAGTTATGTAGAATCATCTGCCAAGAAACCAAGTAAAGTACTCACAATCGCAATCGGTTTAAATAAGCTAAGCTTAATAAAAGACTGGTGGTGGTAGTGATAAATGCAATGTGGTAAGTAAGCCATAAAAATTGAGGAAACAAAGCTCAAGAAAAACCATCATCATTGAAAAACGAGAACTTTCAGCTATTGCATTGTGTTTTTGCATGTGCAATACGATTTTGTCTTTATAAGTAGCAGCCAGCAGCCACGTTCACATTTGAAAAGAAATGAACATCATCATAAAATATTGTATTTTTTGTGTTCGATACCCATTTCAAAAACCATCGCTTTATTCCATTCACAGAAATATGTTGTGCTGCTGCTGCTAGTGTAATAGTAATAAATAGTCCAAAGAGTATACTTCACTTGCATTTTAACGTTTCGTAAGCCACAGAATAAAAAGCAATAGTGTCAACTTGTAAGTTGGCAAACCGCCTTTTTTTCTTTTTCAACACACTCCACACAAAAAACCTACATGATTTGGATGCTCGTTTTTTGTCAATGTTCGTTTTTCTTTTTAGGTTTTGCTCTTACTCTTTTGTGGGAGTGAGTGAGTATGTACACATGCAGAGTACAGTGAATAGTGAAATAACAAATCTTACAAAATGGGCAAGTAATGCCAAGTGGATTTTCGTCAGCAGCAGAGTTTGCTGAAACTCTGCTGGTAGAGTATATGGTTCAGGAAAACGTAGATATTACAAACTTTTTTTTGCCAAAAACCCTTTTAAATGGCTCCATTGACAATTTCTATTTTGTCGTCAATTATTTGGAAAAAATACACGAGTCTTGAAAAGACGAAGGAAGAAACGTTTCCAATAATGTCTATTTTCTTCCACTTTTTTATCGAAACAAACGCCATCATGAATTCAGTATCACGTTTTTGTAAGGTTTGTGAAAGCACTAGTACTATTTATGTAAGACCGAGTATTGTTGCTTAAAAATATCTGTAGAGTGTGGCCGGGATATTGTATAAACTCCAATAACTGCTGAGCTTTTCTGTCTAGTATGCCTACTTACATTTCTATAGCCAGGGTAGTAGTAGTAACGGTGATGATGTATAAGTAAGTACACTTCCTCTATTTCTTTCTTGGTATTCCTCTGCATATAAAGTTGTTTTAAGGAGAAATCGGACAGCCTACAGTATCCATCTTCCTAAGATACTAACAGGGAGGTAAGGAAACCGTGTCGAAAGCACGAAACTTTTAAGAGTGCTCAACGGATCGTGTCTTTGGAAAGAAAGAAAAGAATCCGATCCTTTTCCTTCTTTCTAAATGTTTTTTTTTTCAATAGGGCGCAAACTGCCTGTTCCCTGGCATTATAAAACAGTTAACATTACTTCTTTAACATACCGGCATTTATAGATAAATGCAAGTACTTGACATGGTGGAGTAAGTACTAATACGCGTATAAAGTAAAACTTTTTCTTTCTATATTTGTATTTCTGGTAGGGAAGCTGTAACATCAATATCCTCCTACTTGTACTCTTTGACTCTTGTCCAGGAGGAGCAAAAAGTAGAAAAATTTATTTCCAAACTAACAGTCCCACTAGTAGTCCTTTCTCTGAAATTGAGAAAAAAGAGGCTCTGACTTAGCAAAGTGGAAAAAGTAGTCAACCGGGATGTGAAATGGAGGATGAGCAAGGCAACGAGAATACGAAGAATTTCGGAGGGGGATTCCTGTGTCGTTTGTGAAAGAACAAAAACAGTTTGACATCCTTTTTTAAGGGGAATGCGGGAATGTACCGAAAAGTACACTATTGGTATTTCAACTGATATAAATGCGTGTGTTGTTCAACACAAAATATATATATTCTAGCTAAAAATGTCACTAAAGGTTAAGCGCTCACTTTTTGGAAAATAAATTTTCCGGTATTTTGTGTACATTTCGATTGTATTTGCGTTGATATTATGTTTCTCTCCAGAGAAGAAGTTGGATTGTTACATAACCCAGACAATCTTTTAAAATATACACACGTAGTGATAACTTGCATGACATGTTTGAGAGCAATCAACGGAGAATCTTTTATGACGAAATAGAGAGATACTGATACACAAAACTACATCATCAGTCTGGGAATAGTTTGACTTTCCAAACTTTGATTTTTAGTTGCGGAAGTAAAATGTGGTTCCAATTTCCGATTATGATGACGATGCACAGGTACCACTTTCCTCTTCTTAGATGTTAGTTTACAAGAAGCATATATACATACATATAGTTACATTTGCATATACATATTAACCCCATATTTGACAGTCAAACGTATGCAAAATGCAAATATACTTCCGAACCAGGTATACTCTTACTTTTTTCGTTGTTTGGTACTCCCTTAAGATGGAGATTTTACAACAGGCAAACAGTTTCACCACCTTGGATTTCCAAGAAAAAATATTTATTTTAGCAAATGTTGGAATAAGTTTGAATTTGCTTTCAAAATCATATTATGATAAAACACATTGTAGTTTTAGGGGACACAAAAAAGTTTTTGAAGTTGACGTGACGTTTCAAACTTAAGTCGAAAAAGTCAAAGATGCTAACACTATTGAATTCGTTTGAAGGGATTGATTTGATGTAGACGTAACTGGAAGGAGCCTCATTTAAAATTATATTGAACGTTTTTTTCTTTAGATTTTTCGTTTTAATAAATATTAGTTTTCTTTCTAGACTGCATCAGAAAACATGCATGAGATAAATGGATGGATAGCTTATAACCCGTATTTTTCTATAAAGTATAAGTTCACTTCAGGGATAGCATTTCTTCCAGTTACAGCACAGCGTCTCTCTGACTGCTGACATTAGGTAGTGCTGCCAGTCACTTTATACTTAAGTTATTCTGATGTTTAAATTACAAAAGAATTTTCCTGGTAGTTTTGTCGTAAATTGCGGAAGTTTAGATGGAAATTGAACAATCTGAATTTCTGAGAAGGAAGCAAGATATTTTATTTTGCAATTTGCATGATTACATTTATTTTCTGCGCAAAATGGAATGAGAATGCCTACCTACCCATTCTCTAGAGAAGGGTAAGTAGTGGAATAGGAGCAAGGACAGGTGTATTGTACATCACGTTACTTGTAAATTCCAGAACAGAATTTTACAAGTCAGGGTTTCGACTTCGACTGCGTTGCGGCATTACATTTGGACACCTTATGGTAAAAATGAAGAAATTGTAAATGGTAAAACGCAAACGCCAAAAGAGATGTATATATTTTGACATGAACTGTTAGTTAATTAATGCGTCAATGTAGATCGAATTGACGCACCATATTGTTTTTATCATTCTTTTATTCAAACAATTTTAATAATTCAATTTGGACAAGGTTTTTCTGTTTTGCTACATAAACATGCGGAATGAACACGTGTGAGTTCAATAAAAACCCAGATAAACAATTCGTTTTTACTCAGAAATATCACCTCAGGTGCAGAGACAGCGATAAGAATTTGATACCATCATCATTCTATCAAATCAACCAAATTGAGGCTCTCACTTAAAGAGAACGAAATGTCGAAGGGGAAACTTGAAACTTTTGTTTTTTGCAGGATCGACTTTCAGAAGCAATCATCTGTAAAAAGAAGACTTCAAACAACACTGTACAGCTCTAAAAACTCTACAAGCTGTGCGTTTCAAATGTTGTAAAACGGAAAAAATAAAACGAAAAGTAATAATATCTTTGCCCTTGGTTCAGGTACATTTGATACAAATCGCTGTATACATGTACCTATCTTTCAATCTCCTTTTTATTATGTTTCAGTAGATTTTGTGAATGGCCCATGACCGAAATCCACAACTTTTGCCTTTTATACATATGTATACATACGATTTTAAACCTGCAGGTCTTTTGGCTAGCAGGCAGAAAAATGCAGTGCATTTTTATTCACTACTACAATTTTACAATTGATGGAGTCAGTTGGAAACTGCTGATAAAGCGGATTGTCGTTTTTTACAGAAACCGCTTACTATCATGTTGCTCATTCCATTCCCCAGATACCATATAATAATAATATCAGTTCGGATTTTATGATGAGGGAAAGGACGTTGCTTGCTGTACTGTGTTGGAAAAGTAATCTTTTATGGGAACATAAGAACAGAAGTAGTTAGATTTGAAAAAAACTTTTTGCATTCAGAGTGGACCATATCGTAGGATAGAAAAGAGAAGCAAATCTCATTTCCCAAGAAAGTATTTTCATTTTTGATGAGTAGACACAAGTTAATGTTGTGTAAAGGTTAAAAAGCATCCATTATTATAACCTAAGCCATACATAATATATTTACCTGTACACAGACAATTTACTTGTAAGAAAAACCTTTACCTTCGTTTGTCAGAAAAATAGGGTCTATAGTGGAAACAAACTTTATGTCTCTTCTAAACCTAAGCTTAAGCTATTCCCAAGGTCGTCTGGTCTCGTCTAGTTCATAATATTATTAATTCTTGAGTAGTTGGATACTTACATATTATACATATGTTGTGCACTTAATGAAATGGCGTAGGCAGCATTTTTTTCTATAATGACTCATGTTCCCGTCTATAAAAATCATTAGAGTGTAATTACTATAATTATTGATCGATCACGTATCATTGAGCTTTTAGATAACTATATAAATATTTTATGCTATAACAATTTGTTTTTTATAAATACGTATATTGGTAGGCGTTTATAAAATACAGAAATATGATTCACAGTAATTCTAAAAGACACTTTTATCTACTTTTTGGATTATTTCCCGCGGTGGATCATTAATCAGCAAGCTATTACAATGTAGCTTTAATACAAAATGATTCTATGATGTATTTTTTTTCTGTGACAAGCTGAACTAATTATCAGTTTACACGTTAACCACATAATTGCAACAAAGGTGGAGTTTTATAATATGATATACATATACCTATATGCATTAAGCAATAATTATAAGAGCACAGCGTATCGTTATAGTTTATAGCATACAAGTTTTTTAGTAACTTGAAGCTACTGTGTAAGTTATAAAACCTAACAAGCTTCAATGTCGGAACAAATAGGAACTGAAACAAAGCGACCACCAACATTGGTTGGGTATATAAATCCCTTAGGTGTTCACATACGACTATATTGTTTGTGCACATGAATTAAATTGTTCTCACGCTGTGTCATATTATTATAAAAGGGTGAAAGGAATTCACTTTAAGTTTACAATGCCGTGATTTGATATTAAAACATACTACAAAATGGGTAATTTGTAGAACCACGCACAAATATGAGATTTTACGTGTTTACATTTCGGAAATTGAATGTATCAAAGTACTGGGAATCGAATTAAGGTTATTTCTGTGATATAATTGCAGTAAAATTGGTGACTGGTTGCCTTTTAGCGAAACAAAATGCTTAACTACAATTCACATAAATATAAATAGACCGCTAAGTACAGGTAGTGCAACTAATATGGAGAGTTCTCTGAGTTACTATTACTTTAGCAGTTAGGGTAAATTAGCCTTTTCATCCGACAAATGATGGATAGTTTTTGGTATTAATTTCCTGTGTACCCAAACAACTCAAGAACAAAGCACCCAAATATCCAGTCAACCACCTTCCAGACAGTTTAGCTGCTAGCCGGGTAGCTTGAAGCGTTCGTGTAAATTCAAAAATAAATTCCCTTCCTGATACAAACGTATAATTCTATTTTGGTTTATATCTATACGGTTTATTACCAATTTGATGCTGCGTGTGAATTCCCAAGCTGGTGATGACAGCTTCTAACAGTTTCATTTCCCGTTTGGGTGCCACAAGAAGAGGAATTCGCTTTACGCTTAGATTCTATCATCACTTTTACAACATTGCCCTTGTTTATGAGTATCCTACCCGGAGTTCAGTGTTTTGAATGAATTGCATTCACATAATAATATGGCGCTGGTAAATAGCTGTTACAGCTTTACTCACCATCTCACCATTGGACTTTTACAATCATATCTACCCTTTGTTTTCGAAGAACAAAGTTGCATCTGTTTTAATAAATATTCCATGTGCACCTTATGTGGAGGTGACAGAAGGAGCAGAAACAAGTAGAATCATTGTATACATATTTTGAAACCGACCCCGCTCCTCATCCGTCAACTTGTGCTTCATTCAAAATTCATGAATGTCTCGACTTTTCCTTAATTGAGCTTCTGGGCTCATAAAGTAATTAGATTGTTCGTTCGTTCGACTGTTATGCACTAACCAGCCAGTTCAAAAGTTTTGAACAAGCATACAATATCAAATATGACACGCGCAATGCTTCTCCATGAATGCCCTTTTTGACATGAGAATCGTGTAATGTTGTGTTATGTAAGACACACTCATTTAAAACAGTGACAATATGGAAATCAGGAAAGAGCATATTATTTGAATTAAAGCTTCATGCTTCCATTATAATTTGAAGCTGAAGTCTTCTTCCTTTCATGTTTACTTTACACGAGAAAGAGACGCGCTTTCGTTTTTCATGCTAATTGCTTATTTAAAAGGGAGTGCTAATTTATTTATTTATGAATGGAATGTCTACGACTGAATCTGTTTTTCACAGGAACTGCGAAATTACATTATCATCTTCTGATTATGAGCATAAATATACAAACAGCCTCTTTAAATTTTCTTGTATCTTGCTCGATACGTTATTCATATTTAATTCATACTCATTGCATTACACGGCATATACTGAAATTGAAAGGAAACTGCCCATCAACTCAAAAGGAAATGAAAACATGGAAATTATGAGAACGTCTCCCCTTTCCCGGAACCGACCACCTTTTAGCTTTCTGGTATCCAGCATCATTCGAATGTTTCTTTGGAATACATATTATCGTCCAAGAAAACATGAAGCACAAGCCCCATGCATGAAATTAGAGTTCGTCGCACTTAAAACTTGTTCAGGATGTAAAAGTCCTAGAAATTTCATAAGATGGTGAAGACCGGCATGTGAAGAATTTAGTATCTTTTGTCTATGTACTATTATATAAATTTGAAATACGACAATTACGCGAAGTCATAATTTGTATATTAAATCATGGTACATGAAAGTTTCGGCGTGATATACTGCAATAAAGACAGGGACAGGTATGCGAAGCAAAGTAGTGAACAGTAAAGTACCTGAAAAGTTACATGGACAAATTTATTATTACAGTTAACACGGAACTCTACTTATTGTGATCACATTATGATGATGATGAGTAATATCGTATGATACTTCCATGCGTGAAGGTAGATCGAAATTCATTGCAAAACTTGGTTTTTTGGCCTGTATGAGATTATCAGTTTTCCACAAAGCCCTACTGAATTGAATTCGAGTATGAGTTTAGCCAAGCAGAAAAATATTTTTACCATGTCTAATATGTGCTTTCTGTGTGTTTACCCTGTTATTACACAGTCATAAAAAGGTCGTTACACGTTCCAACTTTCTGTGTGAGATAAGGAGAAGTATAGTGTCGTGGTATGTAAGGTATTTTGTGAAGGTAATTGCCTTTCGTGTGTTTTGCCAATAACGATACATAATTTTCTCACTATAATAATTAGGAAAAATGGTTTTAGGGGCATCAGTTAAAGTAACGGTCTGCAAAAATATACTCCTATATGCAAAATGCAAACACATTTTCAACTGAATCTTTTTTGTCAGGTTGTTATTACGCAGATGATCCACATAGATTTTGGAACTATGAATTAGTAAAAGGGAGCAAGAGGAAACTGGAACAGTAGTTTGGTGTGAATTGATGTGTCATAAGTTAGAGAAATAAAAACATGTGTTGTATCATATTGATTACCGAAGTTACGCAAAAAACAAGGGGAAAGGAATTTTTCATTGCTAGTACAAGTAACAAATATCTATGATATTTCATGCACTAATAAACATTGATTTTTTATGTTATAAAACTTTCAGTAAAGATCGTTTACAATGCTAGTAAACATAATGGTGGGAACATTTCTTAGAAGCTGTAAGAATGTTCAAGGGCCATTATCAAAAATTAAAATACATTACTAGACGTGGTTATTGTCAAGATATATTAAAAAATAATCATTCTATAAAGATGGATAGCAGAAGTATATTCTGTTAACACAATTTTGGATGTTAAGAGTACAAAATTATTACATCATGCATTATGTAAGAATGTAAGATTACTAATTAGTTAGACTAGACTAGATTAAATAATCATTTCATCTCAATTAAATGAAGGTAATAATTTCTATCGTTAAATTAAATAGACGAATAGTAATGTTAGATATGGCCATGGCTGAGTAAAATTGGCATAAAAAATATCAAATTTTGAAGATGGTAAATCAGGAACTGGAGCAGGATGCAACTAAGGTTTTTACCAAATTACTTGTACCTGTTTTGATTTTTAAACGAAGCCCTTCCCTTACTTTATAATGTTTTGGAGTTGTTCGATCAGAATACTAAGCAGTAGTGATGAAAAGGGATCAGATGTACTACTTAAAGTTGAAAACTCTTCGTGAAATTGAAAAGCAGGACCCCAACTGAATAATAAACATCTTTGTCATCCATTTTCCTTATGACTTTTATGACGAACGAACTGTGTGCACAAAAAATGCTAACGTTTAGTTAAGTGCCTTTTCATATAATACTTTCCGCAAGTGTGTCGTAATAATTGGTTTAAAATATTTCCAAACACGTTTCAAGTTTGTTTGCCTTTCCGCTCGGATGCTCACGTAATCGTACTTTCTTGTTAAAAAATCAGAGCCGGAAGTGTACCCAAAACATCACTAACGAGTAAAGTACGTCTGACAAAAAACTTTCGTTCTTTTAAAGTATTTAACCGAAAAACAGTTTCCAATGTATATAGATAGTTTTTAGTTGTACGAATATTTGGTTTTTCATCTTTTCCTTGCATTATTATTCAAAAAATATATAAATCAACCATCAACCAGTTGCGTGTAATGATGCAATCATTAGATTACTAATAAGTCTGAAAAAATATTCTTGCAGTGGCACGATTAGAGTTTTTTGAGAAAGTTCCTTTCTGCACGTTAAATGTAAAGATTATGAACATTTTTGTTCCGTATTCAAATAAATATGTACAATGCAATTACTACTTGCATTGCTGGGGACTGCTACAAATCAGAGTAATAGTTTTTATGAAGGGACGCAAACTTTACGCTTAGCATAGTGTAGACTGTAGACCAAGACAATCTCACGATATCCGGCAGTAGATCCAAATCTAGTCTGGCTAAAATAAAGTATGCATATTAAGCAATACACGGATTTACTACAAAAATCCATTGATTTATGAACTTTCGGTTTAGTTAACAAAAGCTTTTCTTGTACTACTTTTATACACTTTTGTTTATTGAAAGTTGCACTTTTGATTATGAAGGAGTGATATAATTGGTTTGTGATACATAGTTTGTAATCAAACCAAATAAGTCACAACTTTAGTTCAGAGTGCAAGCTGAGTAGACCAGCAAACTAATAAATCACGACCATTCTCTAGTTTAAAATATTACGCACTCTTCTGTCTAAGCTTGAGCTTACATAAGCTTAGCTTTAACCTTTGTTTTCAGGTAATAACATTTTGTTGAAAACACCTTTTCTCTCATGATTCTAGGTCAAAAGAAGCGACCGACATAACAATAGCAATTCATTCATTTACTTTACAATTATATATACATTATTATATAATAATCCATTATACTGGCCATCGTACCGTACCCATAAACAATCAAAATACTAATTATGCTTATTAGCATGCCGTAAATATACCAGGCATAAACTAGAGGTTTTAACTAAGTTAATTCGGAATATATAAAGAAGCTGTGGCAATTTGAGAATAATTTCATGGGAAACTAATTAACACTTCAAAAATTATTCGTGCAATTCATTTATCATCGGATGTAGACAAATTTGACAGCAAATATTTTCATTGCAACACTTTATATTCAGAGGTTGTAAACATTTTATTCAGATAAATCTATACCTTTTCAACTTCATTTTCTTATAAAAGTGGCAATTTGTCAGAGTAGGTCTATAAATAACGTTACATGCTGCTTACATTCAATTTTAATTGTGATGAACATGACTATTTCTTGTAAAGTATAAGAAGTAAACAAGATACAACAACAAAAGTGCAAGCAATAAAAAACTAGAATAACCATGTTATCGTCTCTAGTTTTATGACAAATTACACTCTGATTTTTTATGAGCAAACCACTTGTAAACCTGATTGTTGAACAAGATTTATAAAAGTTGCGCTTTATTAGTATGCAGTGCAAATGTGAAGCATGGTCAGGTTGTTTAATCTTTTTTTTGCACTGCCCATGTCAGAAACTAAATTAACGCAAAAATATCTCAAAGCTTTTTAAATTGTCTTTTTTTCAATTACACATCTACTTTAAGGGCTGCCGTCTATCAATCCAGAGTTTAGAAATCTCAATGAAGCCCTTATTATGTACTGGTTCAATAACAGACAGACAAAGATATAAACATAACATCACAAACGAACCGCCTGCGCTTCTTTCGTACTCCCTTCAACTTCAAGCCCAGCCGCAAATTAATGAAACATGTAGCCATAATTTTACACAAAAACAGAGTGCACTCCATCCACAAATACTCACTATTCAATATCACAAAGAAACGAATATTGCAAATCAATCAAGTAATGGATTATTATTAAAATGTAGACTACACCAAAATGTTACGAAAAATTCTAATAAATTATTGGAAAAATATTTTGAAAGTGGAGGCCTAATTGATTTCGTGTCATTATTTATGCATGTACAGTGCGATTTTGTTCATGATTGCGTCGTTATGGGTTGACACAATAGACACAAGCATGGTCACTGTTTTATGTACTTCGTCTTAAATAACAGTCGTACATTACTTCAAATCTAGAAGGTGGTTATCCATCACCATTAAAATAAAAGCAGAAACGCATTTTCAAACACTATTCCCACAATTTAATTATTGACACCACCTTCAGGTAATATTTATACATCCATCACCATCCATTTAAATTTTCATCCACCCAAGTCCTTTGGAAGGTCAAAACGAAATTAATCATTTCAACGAAACGGACATTCACTGCGTGTTTTGATTTTGTGAATGAGCAACTTGAAGCAATTAATACTCCATCACAAACTTCCCATAATGATCAAAGGAAAAACAATTGTTCGTTCAATTTTAACCTCTAAATTTTAAGTACATGCTGGGCAGTTCACTTTTTTTTTACTAAATATCGTTTACAAGAACATTGCATATTTAATAGTTACTTTCCATTTTTGCAAACAAAAAATCCAATAGGTAACTCTCATATAAATATCATAATTCATTCGACGTAGTAAAGTGAGGTGGTAATGATAAAAATGATGATACCGGATGAACATGCAAGTTCTCTCCTCGCATCACACTAGAGCGATGCATCAAGCAACAAAGAACAACAATGATATTATTAATTATATACAAAAATATAGTAAAGAGCTACTGCATTCAATAAAATAGCATTTCAAAGCTACTTACTATAGTCGTGAGAAAATCTATATCCAATGTACCTGTGGGCTCCATCCAATCACACCATTTAATGTATTTATGTATTTTAATGATGGCTACTTACCATATTAACGCAATTAAGTCAAGCAGGGTAACCATCAATACTATTATGATTCTATTTGAAAGGAATTGCGAATGAAAGGACTGAGAAGCTCAGTTCATTACTAACGATCATCAATAGCGGTTGTTTAAAAGTACGTGTCTGGATGTGTCGTAAATTTTGTATATTTTCGAAGGAAATGCTCATTATTATAATTTCATCAAAAAATTTATTGGATAAGTAGTGAACGATAATTTTGAGTGTGCTCGTGGATGCTTCGTGTGTCCAGTTGCTCAGTCAAGCCGTTAAGGCTGACTGTGGTGAAATTAGGATTTATGTCTAACGTGAAAAGATTATTGCTCTTCGGAGTTACAAGGAATAAATTCATCAAAATATAGCCTAAAAATTAATTAAGTGTTTTTATAAACGATGGGCGTAGTGCGTGCGGTTTTAGTTTTAGCAGTAACGGTTATACTGTGCCAAGAAGCTAGAGCGTACGGATTACCCGGATATTATCATCACCACGACCATCATATTCACCAGCATAACCACCACTTTCATCACGCTGCGCCTGCGCCAGGCTGGGGCTTGAACAATGGATGGAATGGTGGTGGGGGTGACGGCGGCGGTAATGGTTGGGGTCAGGGATATTCATATGAGGCACCAAAGGAAAAACTGAAGTACCCTTTCGAAAAAGAAAGAGAGAAGAAAAAAGAAAGAGAGCGAGTCGTGGACAAACGTAAGTAAAAATATTTTTAAAGCTGAACATCAAATTAAAACATTTAATTGAAGCCACAAGATACAACTTGAACTCATGTACTTGAATTTGGGCTTATACTCTTGATGGCCTTGAAAGTTGTATAAGAGGAAATGTTAGGTTAAAGTTGTCTAAAGGTCACCGATAAGGCGTAATTTGTAGTTGAACATGCACAACTATCCCGTGTCAGACAGCATGAAACTGTTAACTGTTATATTAAATTGGTATGGCTTTTCATGACTGCATCGTATCTTCTTCCCCTGGCCATCCCTGGCGCTGTGCTGATAAATAAATGATCATTTGACAGAGTTGATTTTAATTTTCAATAAATTGGTTTGATTTTCAGAGGAAGAGCGTAAAAAAGAACGGGAAGAGGAAACCCGTTATGAAGAAAGAGAAAAGGTACGTGAAGTGGTGCGAGAACGAGAAAAGGAGCGAGATCAGGATGAACAACGTGAGGTAGTGCGAGAGGAGGAACGTGTGATAGAGCGAGATCGTGACGAGCCAAACGAGCAGGAGCGTCGTCGGGAGCAGGAGATTGAACAGCGTGAAAGAGAAAACGAGGAACGGGAACGTGAGAACGAACAAAGGAGGATGGAAGATGAAGAGAAAAGAATGCAAGTTGAAGAACTGCAGAAACAATTGGAAGAAAAGGAAAAGGATTTTGAACGAAGAGAAGAGAGAATTAGAAGGGAATTGGAAGAACTGCAGAGAAGGAAGAAAGAAGAGGAAACCCGAAGACAAGACTATGTTGATGCATTGGTCCAACAATACAAGAACAGGACAGTAGAGGAGCTCAATCGTTTCAGTCAGAGTGAGTCATGCATGTGTTCAATTATCATAAGTTATTCAGTAGACATTCTGTTTTTGCTTGGTGTGTTTAAAAAGATACTATTGAAAAAATGTAATCATTGATCATATTAAGTATAAAACGTAATTAACTAACTTGTGAATTTGTGGAGGTGTAGCTCTGATGGAGAATCAAAAGAAAGAAGATGAACTGCGAAAGAAAAGCTTGCCTGAACTTGAAGAAGAGAAGCGCTACCGAATTATAGAAGAAAGGGAAGAAATCATTCAAAGAGGGGACGGTCCTGCCATTGTAATGAGAACAAGAAACAGTATGATAACAAGTGGAGAGGGCGAAGGTGAAATGCAAATTTTTGATAATTAAATTTTTCCTCATATGCTATTCATTCATCATTTGAGAAATTAATTCCTTTATTTGTTTGATTTTTTTAAATAGCGGGAATATCAGGGGGCCGGCGTGTGGTGCAGTTTGAAAGCAGAACGGTTTCGGGTGGCAGCAGTGGTGGCAGTAGTAGTAGCAGTAGTAGTAGCAGCGGTGGTGGTGCAGGAGGCTTAGGAGGAGCTGGTTTGGGTGCAGGAGGAACCGAAGCCGGTGGCGCTGGTGGTTCTAGTTTCTACAGAAATTCTAGCTCATCCTCCTCAAGTCGTTCTGCTACTGGTCCTGACGGGGTAACAACTGGATCTAGAACCTCTAGTGGATCTAGATTCCAGTCCGGTGGTTCCAACATTGTGAACCGTTTCGCAAGATTTAGAGATGAAGACGACCTGATATATTCCAACAAAGTCAGTGCCAGCAGTTTGGTTCCAGTTGCAGCCAAAAATCCTACAATTAAGAATCTCTTGAGCCTAATGAACATAAAAGCGCAGACAACTACACGGAGTGGTAATAGTGAAGCTGACGCTAGACAGCTGGCAACGTCCACACTGGATGAAATACTAGCAAAAACCGGGGCTTCTCTTCTTGGCAGAAGAGCATACGCTCCGAGACCTTTCCCACGTGTGCGGACGAGTAATCGTAAAAAAAACCTTAAAGATCTAAAACATTTTTTACCTGCTCACACTTCTAGTTTTATTTTTACCAGCATTTATCCTACATGATGATCATGTAACTCATTAATTTTGCTTATGATTTTTTATACGAATTACCCTTCTCCTGAAGAAATAAAAATCTGCTGATTTTTCCTTCTTGAAAAGTATTATTAGATGTATAATATACGTATATAGGGGCATAATATTACACTTTAAAATACCAAATACCATACCCTAAACATAAAATATTTAGA
Organism: Entomobrya multifasciata; assembly: GCA_034693345.1. NCBI lineage: Eukaryota > Metazoa > Arthropoda > Collembola > Entomobryomorpha > Entomobryidae > Entomobrya > Entomobrya multifasciata. Next base: position 41,283 of record JAQFXM010000213.1, read on the forward strand.
AATGTGACTGTAAAATTGTTGAATGTATATAAACTGTGTATAACTTTTGCAGGATGATATGATATGATGATGGTGGAGCCTGGCTGAGCACGAGAGGAGATGAATGTATAATAATTTAGAACTCGATAGACTCTAGCAATAATTTTAGCAAGATTTACATCATCTCCATCCAACATCAATACGAATGATGACAACACAAGTTGCCAGTATTTTGAAGCAAGAAAATATTAAAATAAAACTTACGCATTTTGTTATCAACATATAAACTCATTTTACTGTAAAGTGTTAAGAAAAACGTTTTATTTCATATATCATGCAGTTCCAAAGATCCAATCCTCCTCGCTTAATAGTATTTTTCTTTCATGCAACATTATGATTTGTTGTAACAGTAAATAGTTGAAACGTAAGCAGTAAAGTGTTTAAAATATTATGTTATATGATCATCATGATCAAGAATATTGCATACCCAACATCATCAAAAGATACAGTTGGAGAAATAAGGTATGTAAAAAATCCCATGCGAATCATCGAAAATCTGAAATATTCAACGAGCACATGAAAAAAAACACTGGGAAATATCTTGCATCCCTGTTTATGACAGTATCATTCATTTTCAAATGTTCAACTTTACTCTTGGTATGACTTACAACAAGAAAAAGCAGAGTGGGTCGTCGTGAAAAAAAACAACTACACAAACCAAATAAAAACAGAGGATAAAGTGGAGAAGAGGGAAGGAGCGTAGCATCAGCATCAGAGAAGCGTCTAAGTAATTGAATTTTTTTTCCTGTACATATTTTTAGTTTATGCACAGTCACACGGATATATGTGTTTTGTACTGTTATGCATGGCAGAAATGTATGGATATAAGATGCATTTTTGCATTGGCATTGCTTGCCAGAGTGTAACAGTGAGATCTAGCCAAAAAGCCAAAATAAATAACTCATTCATCTAGGTTGTATGTTACTACTCCCTCCTCTCACCCTTCACAATATCATCCCTGGAGGGAACAAAGAGGGAAGAATCACTAGTGCTTTATCTTTGTCTCTCCTGTAAATATACTCGAGGAATTGAGAGTGGTATCCCGAGACCAATAAGGTATATTCACAGACTGCACTACACAAGTAAAGAAAAAATACTTGAACACTGGATTTTCTATGTGGTGTTTATTCAAAAACTAAGCATATACATTCATGTTATTATGGAGGAAAAGGGCATGAACTTTTAATATTTTTATGGTATAAATATGTGGTGGTTCAGTAATAGCATGTAACTGAAAAGTAGTCTCAAAGCTTTCGCCCTTTTCTCCGTATCATTCATTCACTTTTTATGGAAGCCAAGGTATTTCATCTCTTTGTAATAACTGTAGCTTGTAGAGTGGAGTAAAGGAATGACCTCCTGCTGTGTTAACTGCTTATATGCATATTATGCATGTATACTTTTTCTTGTAAACTAGCATGCAATATTATAAACTAACATGTAATTTGTTATGTTATAGTAGCCGACATAAGGTCCATTGGGATCTTTGGGCTGCTCTTCTTGGCCCTCTCGCTGAGAGAAACTTGTACATAAAGTGCAACAACAACACTCACTACTGGAAATGGAAGCTGAAAATATTGTTAAGGATTTGGGGAGATATGGCTCTTGTTTAACAAGAATGCTTTCTTTATTCTTACAGTGAAACAAAGCTAAATAATGTTGTGATTGATTACGATTGATACAATGAACGATGTGTAAAACATGGCATGTTAGTACGTGAAAATTGTTTCCCCCTGAAAATGATGCACCATCTGGAAATAGATGTGCACTTGAACTGAAGATGAAGATGAATTCAACAGTGCATCCGGAAAGTTGAAAAGTGAGCTACGTAAGCAAAGCTGCTTTTTGAGAAGAAAACAAAGCATGTTGCTGTCCATCATTAATTCTTCGACCCTTCCTCACCGCTCACCCATAGACCATACCACAGACCGCCGCTTTCATCAGCAAAGTGAAACTTGATAAATTTTTAAACATGTATAGCTGGCTCTTGCTGTCATTTTGTTGCATTTCATGCAATTTTTAAAACTTCGAACACATTTTAACTATGATAGCACCATCATCCATTTTTTCCAAATACATGGTTCCTACCGCGTTGGTAATTTACTAAAGAACATTTTAATTTAGTGAAAGTATTCATGTCACATGATTGAAGTAAAATGATACATTTTAAAACTCAAAATGCCAGTATTTTCTATTCAATGATGAGCTAGCCTATTTTAGGTTCACCCTGACACCCCGGTGTGGTTGTGACACTTCTGGTTTCTCTCGTTCAAAATATTATGGAAAACCTTTAGGAAAAATATCATGAACGATGAATATTAAACCATAAACACGTTCAAAGTACTTGACTACTCGTAAGTATGAAGCTGGGTATGATCTTAACCTTAATCAAAGTTTGTACCCCTTTCTCCTCAGCTCATTTCCGGCCACAGCTAACGATACGATGATGACATGACACACGCACAAAAGCCCTATCACTAAACTGCACATTCCCTCGAAAAGGATTATGGAAAAAATTCACTGGAATATTTAACGGCGAATTTCAAGGTTGTGATTAATTCTTGAGCATCTTATCAATTTTGAACGGGTGGATTGTCATAAATATTTAGTTTCTTCCTCGGAAGAAGTTGTCATAGGCATTCATGCTTAGTATTTACTACTAGACCTTAATTTTGAAGAAAGCATTTTCAAACAATGAACTCCAATGATATGCGTCTAATGTACACACTACACACAATCAGTGGAAGCATATCACTTTAGCCCCTTCCATACAAAATATTTAGAGGTTGGTGTTGCTATAAATGTATGCATGGTTGAGAGTCAAAAGGGGGAAAATTTCATGCATACGTACATAGCAAGAAGTCATTCTAGGATTCAAACCGCCACCACAATCTAATACTTTTAGGAAGAGACACCAAAAATTAAGAAAAGGGGAATATTATAGTAAAACGATGGATTTTTTTGTCTTGGTTTTCATAATAACTGTAGTTTGTGCATATGTTATATAGGTGTAGAAAGAGAGAAAGTTCAGAAGACGATAACCCATTAAAACAGCCATCATCTTTACAACTTTTAATAAACGAGCCACACGGATGTACACAGATTATTTAAATATTATATCCTTCTCTCTTCGGCTGATGATGACGATGATGGCTTCCCTCATGGGGTTGTAAAGTTTCCTTTCAGATGCTCATTAATAAATATAAGCATTCTCCTTCTTTACACCACCACCATATCATCGCGGTATCATGTATGTTAAGCGTGCAATATAGTTTTCATTATAATCATAATAATCATCGTGATCATCTCCTCATTTTCCTGGTCGTCTCCATCGTCGGCATCATCATCAGCCTTGCTTGCCAAGCCATTTAATGGTTGGTTGAGGCTTAAGAAATTATGGGATACCATTTGTACATGACAGCCTCGGTAAATAATAATAAAATGGATGAAAGGGGAAGAAGCAAAGAAGGAGAGAAAAAGACTTACTACTGTTCAAATGAGAAAAACTACACAGTAATCTGTTCATGTGAATAAGAGCGGAACGACATTTGAAGTTAAAAGGTGTTTTGTGAAAACTTTCTTCTTTAAAATGTTCCTTATATTTATGTTTCTACAATGCTTCCCGCACAGATTTCATGCTGAGAAATCCACAGATTTTCTTCAACTATCTACGCAGCCACAAAAACAGTTTTAAAAACTTAAAAATAAATTATTACATAATTGCTTGCATACGACGAAATCATATATATTATAAAGCTTCACAAATTCTAGCATTCAAAAGATTTCATTTTGGCAGATGTGCTGTGTAGCACATTTTACGTTTTATGTACTGCAAGATAGATTCTTTTGATGGCAAATTTCTCATATAAAATTAGTCTGGTGTAAGTGGTGTATGCAATAAAAGTTGCACTGAATTCCATTTCCCTCTACAAGACAAACATGAATTTTTTATGTTGTGAATAAAAAGCAACCAGCTATGCAAACTGTTGAAATTGAAATGAATGTATTATGTGTTTTTTGTTAGTCATAGAGTCTGTATGAAATGCCGTGAGTTACTCCCGCTTTTGGTATTTGCGTTGCGTGCTTTACTTGTAAGCGTCCTCTTTCTCTGTTCTATTTTAACGGACGTTTTACATCTGTACTTGTTCTTGTAGAATTTACTTTAGTAGTATCGTGTGAGTCTACGTGAACACATTACTTTTTATGTTCTGTTCCCACTTTACGGTGGTATTGTAAATTGATTGAGCTCGGCTCGTTTGTTAATTAATTATTGAGTAGATAAATAAAGATCGAAAGATAATTAAAATTGAGAAATAAATATTGTAGTTTACGCTACATAATTATTTAATTGTTTTGTTTGATAGTTTACGCTGTCATTTTCATTGAGATATAGTTTACGTAGGATTTGTCATCGTCCTAGTCAGTAACCAAATATATCTGAAGTGATCACAATTTAGATACGTTAGCTTTTTTGAGTACGTTTGATTCAGGTGGCACTGATTCCGGTTAGTTATCTTTTGCCCCAACACAAACCTACTTGACTTCTTGGAAATCATAATGCACAATCCTTCTCTTAAAAAGCAGAACAAATTGTCAACTTTGAGTCTTCTGAGCAACAGAAACTTTGAAGGTCCCAACACAATAATATATAAGCTGAGCAAATAAAAGTGAAAAAAGGAGCCCTGCTGGGACGCAACAAGAAAAGAAGCTTTCCGTCCAAACAAAGTATTAATGAATCAATCATTGAATGAAGGCCATATATAATGTTATTGGGAAAAGAGTATGATGGATAGATGGTTTAAAAAAACTCTTGATTCAACAGCTCACAGTCAACTCCATACGTTATACTCTACAAAGCATATTTGTTTCTGTGCATTTTTTATACATAGCATATCTTCCTCCTTTTCTCCCCTTGATCCTCCTTTTCCTTGCTTTTCAGTAAGTGCACATAAAAACGAAAGTTTTTCTCTTCTGAAACATTTACTTCTGTTTCCTGAACCTGAAGAGCAGCAAAATATAGAAAGCTTACACAGAAACAGACCAGCAGACAATCTTAAGGAGTATATTTTCTCATCCTTCACTTTCAGCCTCCTGCTTTCTTTATACTTTTTTTTGGTGGATGGGTGATTGTTTCATGTACACTTTTTTGTGTATGAGGATGGCATTGGTAGCAGCAGAAGTGGTGGTGATGCGTGTAGGTGGTATTATACGGATTCATCCCGCCTGTCATTTTGACATATATTCCGGGGACAAGAAAGTAAAGGAGAAAAAGAGTTCCTCTTTGTTATGATGATGTTCAAACACACGCATGTGATGGAGATGAAGTAATAGCAGTTCTACAGTTGGATGGAAGGAAACGTAATAAATCGTATGACGAAAAGAGATGATCATGGGCACGTCAAACACAGAATAAAACGAGTAGCACCCAAGCACCGCCGACATCATCTCCGGAAGGTAAAAAATAAAGAAGTTTTTTTTGGTGAGTGAACAGTTGAGGAAAAGTGGAAAGGAAAAAGAATATCATGAAAAAGTTATAATAAAAGTAGTAAAAAAGAAAGCAGTTACAGCCTGAAGGCTATATGAGATATATGCATGTACACATGATGTTCTACAATTTTTTCTAGAAAGTTACTCAAAAGAGTTAAAAAGAATATAAAAAGCTACTGGTATTGTCATATAATATTCGGAGACAAGGGTAAAAACGCCAACTTGTAAAATAAACAATGTATAAAGAATAAAGACCCTGTCGACATATTCTTTGGTTGGAAAATAGTATACGTCTCGTCCTAGTATCATGATGATGATCATCGTTTTTCGTTTCGTTGAAAGTACACTACTCTTACTTACCGTTTCTATTTTCACGAGACGAAAAAAACTCAAGAATCACATCATCATTGCCATGCTTTGCTCAGAGCGGCGAAAATTGTGTGTCTAATGTAAAGAGAAAAGAGTATAATGGAATGTAAGAAAAGAAGGAAAGCTTGTTAAAAGGTAACAAGAACAAGTGTCGGTAAATGATGAAGCGACAGAGGCTGAGGTACGAAAAGCACACGTTATATATCACTATACATAGGTTTATATGATACAGCAGCAAATATACTAGGTATACTATAGAAGAGTACCAACGAAGAAGATTTACGAGATTCATTTCTCCAAGAAAATTTGATCTTGATCCTTTGCTATTCCTACTATCCGAGCAATAATTGGACTAGCTATGTAGCCATGATTCAAAGCAAATCAAGGTGGATCATGACTCTACGAGATTTAGGTCTGTGAAACCATATTTGAAAGTAAAAAAGTATTCAATGCAAAAATTATGGGGGAAATATACAGAGAACCTTTACGAATGATGAGATGAAAATAATATAGATGCAAAATAAATGCTGCAGTTGTACTGAGACGTAAAAGCTTCGCCTTGATATTAAATACGTGTTGGTGGTAGAGAAAATAAATTACGTTACTTGCTAACGTACACATCAATATACTATATGTTAACTTGGTTCGAAGTCTTATGTGAACACGCATTTAAGACTGTTAAAAACATGTCAAGGCTAACCTTGCCCTTTCTAGTGTGTAAATGAACGTATTGCTGTGTTGCGACAAATCGTGGTAATTACTTGCTACTGGAGAATTTTTTGTATACATAGTAGAATACCTGAAAGGCTTTATTTAAGCTTTTATAGATATTTTTATTCTTGAATGTACATTGTGATTGTGACAGAGAACAAAAGAAGAATAAAGCCTCTCTTGTTAAGTAGATGAAATAGAAAAAGAGATTTACGGACTGCACTTCAATGTCATTCTACATGGTTGTAGGATATAATGTAGCGTAGAATTTTCTAATAATAATGGTGACATATGATACCCCATCACAAAACAAGAGCATTATAAAAGTGTACATAGTACATACAACATAATACGTCATGTGTAATGTAGTGTATCGTTTAAAGCACAGCAATTTTGGAAGTGACAGCACTTTTTAAATCTAGTACACAACGAAATGAAAGTACATACATTGGTTACTTTTTAAAATACAAAAACAGAATCGTTGAAAAAGTTCAAAGAATTCTCTTGTATTCTGTACTTTTTTCATTTTGTAATGAAAATTCCTTTGAACAAGCTCATTATTTTTGAGTTTTACTTTCCTTGTACTTGAAAAAGTGAAAAAACAAAAGAGTGAATATTTGAATGCTTACGTAAAACAATTTTAATATGCCTATGTACGTTTTCTAGATTTCATATTTGAAAATATTTGAATTAAAATAACATCACAACCGATTGTAATGAAACTAAAACAAAATAACACTTTCTTTCATGAAACTATAAGCTTTCTTTCTGACGATGCATGGGGGGTTTTGATATCATTACAATTTTCCAGAAAATATCATCATCCCCAAAGTGGGATAAAATAAGGGACACCAGCTGCACTTGTTTGAAGAGACTGACAAGACCATCTATCAGTTTTGTTGGGTGCTTGTTAGTTAGTTTTTAGAGACAGTAGAAATCCAAATAACACCCAACTACAACAGCGTTTGTATGTCCTGTCAAGGGATTTTTCATTTGTCATCTGCCATAATTGTCACAAAATCACACTCACACTTTTTCTTTTTCGTGTATCTTTTCTCCCACGCTTTAGTTGAAATTGCTGTACAACAATCATTATTTTGAAGGGGTAGTAGACAAAAGAGACACGTCATTTCATGGAATAAAGTGACAAGTATAAAATGCTACTTTCAAGAAACATCTTGTTGTAATGTTGCACAGCAAGAGGTACGATAAGTTTACCATGATCATTTATATCTTTCTTTTTCTTAAAAACGTAAAGTTCTCCTCATAACGAAAATTGTGTTTTTATGATGATAATGGTGATCACACTATCTCTTTTTAACAAATGGAATCTGACAGAAATAATAGCATGTCATAAAAAGTAAACTTGCGCATATCATACTGTTTCTTGATAAATTGCATAACAGAAATCATGTTTTTTTTCTACTCGGTTCAATTCATGATGAAATTTGAAATTGTGTTTAGTAAGTCGTAGATTTAACTGGTATGTAACAATAAAAATTTATTGAAACCGCATCGACGAACGCATTTGTATAAGTAGAACACATAACATAATCAAAGGAATTGCTTGAAAATATATTGTGATATGTTCAAGCTTCAGAAAAAATTCAACACCGGAAAGTACTGTTTTTACTTTTTTCTCACATACATATATACGAATGCCAATAAGGCTATGCAATGAAGCGATAAAAAGGTGGAAAATTGTATACTTATAAAGAATATTATATTGCCCTTCAATTTTTCAATAATGAGTGGGCGTAAGTATGACCAAGAGTAAGTGGAAGTACACACGTTATGCATTACTTGAGTAAAAGAAAGAACAATAACATTTTAAATTCCACTTTTACTTGATATACTGCACGCATCATCTTCGCCCACACATAATGCAACATAACTTATCGTGAATCTCTGGATCGTATTTCAGAAGCAAAAGAGCTTTTGTACATTACAATGTTTACAGTTTTCCAACTTTGGTAGAAACTCTGCATACTTTCTCCTATCTAGTCCGAAAAAATTGTGGTGTAAAACAGCTAGCGACTATTCTTTATTGGCGTGCATGCATGTTCAAAAGTACTTGAGATTGTACAGTAATGGTTTGGCGTTGGCGTTAGTACTTGTTTTATACATTTCACGTGCGAAGAGTGAACATTGTTGTTGAGTTGTGCGATTTAATTTTATGTAACACAATAGAACAAAAAAAGTATACAACGAATTTAGCTGAAATGTTATAAACCATTGTATGACAAATCATACAGCTATACAAACCTGTTAATTCGGTTTAAAGAGACAGACATACTTTCCCCAGTCATACATTGCTTTTTAGTCTTTCATAAATTACCATTCTTGACTCTGGACTTTAAGAAGCAAAACTTAAATTCATCAAGTACTCAATAGAGTAACTTCTTAAAAATGTTGTTTGTAATAAGGATTGACTAATTTAGCATTTCCCCCCTACAATATACCAAATACACCTATTAAATTTTCCATCGTTATGAAACACGCAACTCTTACAACATCTAAAATTCAATTTCTTCTAATGTAACGTTACCTCCAACAATTGTACTTTAGCATGTTACACATTTTACGAATGCATAAAATATATATTGTTTTTCATTGCATTAGCATTCTCATTAGCATTGCCAGTAAAAATGAACTGACTGATAGAAGCATTTCATATCATTGATATGCTCTCTGTATAGCGTTGATACACTGCTTTACTGTTAATAAAAAACGAAAAGCTATGCATACTGAATGCATTTAAATCAAAGTTAATGTGATTTAGTTTATACTAATAGTGAGCATAACTATATTTTGTATTATGGTAGGTATTAGTATTAGTACACGAAGAAAGCCGGCCAGAGTTTGATTGGTAGGTAAACTAGATGTTCAATATTTAGACTAAAAAATCCATTGAAAATAGCTTACTGATGGCTTCCTGGCAATAATCTTAAGAATTTATTGCAACACTTTGATTAAAACGTTTCTGTTTAGTCACAGAGAAGTATCATAAAACCATTATTTCGTTCGAGAGAAAGTTGATTTTATATACACATAATAATAGAAATCTGTACGCATAAAAAACAGTTTTTAGATTCGATTGTTGGAAACATCATAACTTCATTTTCGGAGTGGCATATAATTTTTCAAAAAATATGCCAAACTTGAAACACATGTATATGTATAGTTATTCATTTTCCTAGAAAAATACAAATACGATTCTCAGTTCGAAAAACATAATCCATATTCTCGACACATTACATGTGTAAAATGCAGTGTGATGATATTAGATCTCGATCTCGTTGATTTTTCCTAAAAAGATTTCGTTATAATTGAAGCTTCGCTTCTATTTGTGTTCTTGTTCACTTTTATTAATATTTCATTGTGATTTCAAGTGAAAGCGTACTGCTGAATTCCAAAGTTTATTTTTTCTTCCCCATCGCGTTCATGTGATCAAATTAAAGAAATGCAGCTGCATTGGTTCTAGATTTAGAATTCATTGAAATACCCGTTCGTAATATCTGCAATCAGCTTTCACTGCCTTTCCACACGTTCACATGATTGTAATTTCCAGAATAAAAAACATTTCTATGCACTTTTATGAGATGTGTGCAAGAACGGCAACGCGTCTGAAAATTCTTTACATTACCGTTGAGGCTTGAAAGATGCCACTAGCGATAGCAAGTAACATTCGTAGTTTAGTATGATCCATGCACACAGAGAGTCAAAAGGCAATAAAAGTACAATGAAAATGAAATTTTGGTTGAGGCACTCTGGAATTAAATAAAGTCGAAAGTGAAACGAAGGGGAAAGTGATATTTGTACTTATGAAATACATGTGTTGTATGAATTCCGTATGTACGTAGAATAGGGATGAGGATGGGGGAGAAGGAAAGAAAGTTGCATAAAGCATATACAAGTAGAGGGTAGATAAAAACTGCGAGAAAGCACACAAATAAAAAAATTGATTCTGACCTTATCACGTAGAAGAAGTCTCACACGTGCTGCCTGCTCACCAAATCTTTGGAGAGCAAATTCCAATTCCACACATCGCTCCTGCCAGTCCATCGCGGTGACAAGAACTTGTCCTGATTCTCCTTGGACGACACTAACAGCCGCTGCTGCAGCCGCTCTGAGAAGTAAAGAATTTTCAATTGTTCCAAGAACATTTGATGTACTGTCGTCCCCTATCGCAGCGGCTACTAGACATGCCGCTGTGGCTGATGATGAAGAAGATGATGGCTCAGTGGCACCAACGTCATCAGTTTTAACAGCAGTGGAAATACGGCCACTTCCACTGCCAGTACCACTCACATTCCGAAATCCAAGTCCAGTCACAAACAAGTCAAAATCAAAGCCAATATCTATCGGTGAAAGTACAGTAGTTTTACTTGCATCACAACTGTCACCATCACCAGCACCGCCGCCACTTGCGATGGCAATTGTAGAATTTTCATTTTGTTCCACTCTTCTTCCTCCATTACTTTTACTTCCGGGGTTACTACCATTTTCAATTTCACTAGCACCACCGGCATTTATTGCAGAAACAGTTGGCACCCCACTCATTGTCGTCCATGTAGTTGCGGTCTTGTCATTTCCCTTATTTGCATACTGTCTTTTATTGCCGCTGCTACCACTCCCACTGTCGTAATTGCACTTGCCAATAGAATTCTTCGCACTGCTGTCAGTTGAAGTGGCATTACTCGGAGCATCACCTGTGTCTCCACCACCACCACCACAACTGGCTATTCCACTACTACCACTGTTCATTGAATGTTCTCCGTGAGCACTCCAGTCTCTCACCCTCTGTGCTCTTAGATCATCATTAACATAATGTCCACTACTTGCACAGACACCTTCTTTTGTCAAAGGATGACTACCACTGACACCAGCACCACAACTTCCAGTGACAGCACCACTTGTACTACTGCTTCCTTCAAGACTTTGCCTTGAACTGTCTAACATACTTGATAATCGCCGTCTTGGGATAACGTGCATCAGATCCCTTTCTCGTTGCCTGTCGATAGCCTCCTGATTCTCATAAATGACTTGTTGAGCATGTGCCGAACTGAACAGGGCTGCATTCTGCTGATGCTGCTCTTGTTGTTGGGATGAGGATGCTCCCACAACACCAGTCATTCCCTTAATACTTCCCATACTGGGTGGAGGCTCATAATCAAAACTAAACTCAAAGTCACCTCGTTCTGCCGTAGGAGTGGTAGTAAATGAAGATGATTGTGTATGATGTTGATACAATGGTGAGCTGATTGTCAGTGCTTCCTCCATGGACACCAGACAGTGCTGCGAGAAACGTGACAAGGAATCAAATACCTCACTCAGCGTTCCACACGAAGACTCGCTAGTCGTGTCTCCATCTCCACTAACAAGGCTACTTAGACTCAAACTGGTATGACTTGGGCAGGGTGGTTTCCTTTGTTCCAACTCAAATTGTTGCTCAGCAAAATCCTCCAAGAGATCCTGGAACTCTTGATCCTGTTGTCTGTGCAAATCCTCTAATGAGTCGGCTTCCATGTTGGAACTCATTCCGCTCGCACCACTTGCACAACTTTCGTCACAACTTGCAGCCAAGCTGTTTAGTGCCTCACGACCTGAGGGAGTGTTCATATTGTCGTCTATTTCGTCTTCATCATCCCCTTCCCCATCTTCACCACCTTCAATCTCTTGTAAATCTGCGAAATCTACCAAGTTTAAGTCTAAAAATGGATTTGATGAAGAAATGGATATGGCACGTTGATGCTGATAAGTATTATGAGAAGACTGGCTTTGCCGGGGTAGTGTGGAACTAGTTCCTTCCCTCAAACTTAAAAATGAGTTTCGTGAAGAGGATCTAGATCCACTAGTTGCAGCACCAAGAAGATCATGAGAACTTGCGCTACTATGAGGAATCCCTCGTGAGCTATTCGATCTACTACCAACGCCATGATCAACGGAAACGCTAGTAAAATTTGCAAAACTTTGTTTAATAGTCGGATGCCCATCTGATACTAATCCTTCAACAACTTCAGCCAATAAACTTGATGCTGGTGGTGTTGAACCAGCATTCATGGCATTACCACCACTAGTTGGGCATGCTGAGGATGATAAGTTTGTTGAAGTAATGCTACTAGTTATAGTGGCGGCGGTGGACGGGGAGGCACCCGTTGGCAACGTTGGAGACTGGGAAAATTCTATACATGATCTCACTTGTCCTCTTGATGGATGTGATACTGGCCACGTGCGGAGTGAATTGAGATCTTTTGGCATTATATCTTGCTCCATTAGTAGATCACCAACAGCACTAGAAGTGCTACTAGTCTTGTCTGATTCCTCTGTTACTGCTGTGGTTGCAGATGATATTTCTTGTGAATAAGTTGGTTGTGGTCGAGCCACTGATGATGACGACGATGATTGTATCGTTGCTGCAGTTGTAAATTCGGTTGACGATGATAATCCTTCCTCTACGTTTTGGCAAGGGACTTTACTCTGATGATGATGCTTCCACATTGGTCCTGTCGTGTAATAAGCCTGTCAACTCCTCCGCTGCTGCTTCTAGCGCTAGCTCCTTACTCCTACTGAAAGTGATATTACTTTCGTGAAAAATTTGTTGGTTAACTGTATAAATAAATACGAAAGTTATCTATGTGTGTTCGTGCTCAGTTAAGTGGAAGAAAATTTTGTGTTTTTTTCTGCTTTTGGCACTGTCACTGAAAATGCCAATTTCAGAGGAAAAGATGGATTTACAAGAAAAACAAGCAAGGACGGCAGAGATGATGATGATTTTAATGATGAAGATAATGATAATAGTGTTATGTATCTTGGTTTGTTTGCTAAGGGCTTCTGTTGGGTGAAAAGCAAACTCTTCTCCTCATTCACAGCTTTTTTGCTAGTTTACCAAAACATTTCTATTGTCAGTTTTACTTCCTGCCAGCTATACGTTGAGCTGCTATTTCAATTTTTAACCAATTGATTTTATTTACTGTGGCTATCTCTCTGCCGTACGAGGTGTCGTTATTCTCGTTTTATACTTGTAAAAACTAAAAGATATGTAATCACTAGAGAGTAATATTGGTTAATGCAAATTTTTTCACGACTTGACATGTATTTTTGAAGTATACTTTTCAACTTTTATATTATTGCTGTTGTACGTTGGTGTTATTATTATCTTTATGATTATTATTATTACTACTGCGTACAAAAAATGTGCTGATATTTATGCCGATCCTCAGATTAAACTTTTCTAACACGGCGAATGTTGCTACTCTTCTGTAATTTTGTTGGCAATGAAGTGGGAACAGTAGTCCTCGACGATGAAAACTGATGCATAATATTCGGGGTGGTGATCGCGACGATCATCAACAGCCAACATCATATTTTTTCCACAAATACTTTGCCTTTTCCGACTTTGACTTGGCATGTTTGGTTGATTTATTTTTTTCATTTCATTTCATTTTGTTCAATGATCACGATGATGATGTGTAGAGGGAGGAGGCGCAGTACAAAAGTTATTAGTACAAATTCTATTGAAATTGTTTGCTAGTGAGCCTCTACAACCGCACAAGATACACTCGACATAATTCATTTTCGTATCCTTACTCCAATTTTTAATACTTTGTCCCGCCTCCCGCTAATGTCTTGTGTCTTTCAAAGTGACGGCTAAAATCTAGAGAGACCGAAGTTTTGGCGTCCTGTTGTCAGAACATTTCATTACTTTTCATTTTTTATTTTTTATAAATATTCATGTTTCATGTTTATCTGTTTGGTAAGTACATTACTGGCGTATAGTTCTAAACTTATGATTATAATCTGTAAAACCTCTTTATAGACTAGAGTTTTTTTGAGCTGAGCAGTTAAAAAGTGAGATTTCCACTGGAACACCAGCGTTTGGAGCAAAACATATTACTTCGTTGTCGTGTTGTTATTTCTGGCACTCAGTTATCAAAACAGTACGTTCCCACAAATATAATAAGTAATAGTACTATAAGTACTATATGGTAGTAGTACAAAACACGTACAATCGGGATATACAAGAATAAAAATGTTTATATAAGAATTCAATGAGATAGCAGCAACGTTTTTAAAAGAGTGGCAATAAGAGCGTGTAACAGATGCATTGTAAGATCATCGGTTTCATCATCATTTCAGTTTTTGTTGTAATCCTTCTGTTTCTGTAATAGTCAAGTGTGTGCACATAGATTTCTGTCTCATTAGCTTTCTTCATGTGTCATTTGACGAGTACAAGATGAAGATTGAAAACTTTCTCAACTCTGGCTTCAGCTTCTTTCCTGAAATAAAAATCAAGTGAAAAAAAAGAAATGAGATGCCAACATCAAAATGGTTATAAATGTGTATGAAATACTTCTGTCTATACGTATTTAACCTTTTCATATTGAATCTACACATTGAATCATGATACGGTGCATGCTATTTTTATTGCAACAAAATTGTCTAGCTAAGACGAATCGACCACCAGACAGTTGTCAATTTTTCTAGCTTCTGTATAATAAATTCTCGAATAGAAAAAAATGTAGACACAATGCACTTGCCAAATGTTCCGTTTATAAATATTGTAGTTTTCACGTTGGCAAAGTAAACAAATGATTTGTTTGCATTTCAAAAGTTTTTCTTTCCTAAATTCTCCTTTGATCCAAAAAACCATTAACCATACAACAAACTGCTTAAATTACAATAGAAAATTCTCAGTAGAATTGAAGTTTAAAAGAAAACAAAGATTTTGCTTTGTTTACTCTTCCTAGTCATGATCTTTTGTGATAATGAATGATATGATGAAAAGATTTGTGTGTTTTGTAATGAGAATAAATTCTACTTTACTTAAGTAAACGTTTATTAGTAAATGCTTGTGGTGTGGTGGCATGTGTAATTCATTCTCGTAAAATTCAGCATATTCTACTTTTCCTAACCTAAAAAAGACAAAGTACGCTTTATAAATTGATTACTTTTCGACAAGATCTTGAAGAGAGCATTCATAATTTTCTTGATGATCATCACATGATGTTCGTGCCAGAAACCGAAGAAGAATAATAAAAAGGAAAATCAGTTTTCGATTTGAGTGCTTTAAAAATAAATCCCTGAAATAACTTTTTCGTTTACTGATCGTTGTCTTCAATATTAAGACATCAAGTGTTGTATTCTTATAGTAGGCCTTAAATAGTACACGCCATTCATCGTCAGCTAAAAATATACATATACATGGCATGGCTTCGAAAAAAACTTGGGTGGGCAGAACTAGAATATATTATGTATAGTTTGCAAATTTTCTGAGTTTGCACAAGACAGGGACACTGAATATCATGGGCAGACATTTAACTGAAAGAATAGATATATTGCAAGCATATATTTCTTTATTATTTTACATACCCCTATTTCTTCTTTTATAACGAGTTCTACTACTGTTGTATTGTATGTACTATCACAATCACAATACGCCAAGTTAGAAATTTTGTGAATCTTTGTGTTTTATTTCTAGTGCTTGAATTTTTTATTGTTGATCCATGAAATTTTATTGTACGCAACTTGAATACTTGAAACAATTTACATTCTTCAACTCGTTTAATCATACGCAGCTCAAGGTATAGCGCAGCTTATCTTTTGATCTGAAATGTAATGGCAACGGGAGGGAAAGTATTTTCCCTTATTTACTTGAAATGCCAAGGCATGTATGTATGTATTTCGATTCAATATTCAAAACACTATGCATTATTGCATTTCTGTTTGGTATATGCATATTGAGCTGGATACGAAAGAGAATTCTTGATTTTCGGTTTTACCCTCAAAATTATTTTCACACATACATACCTAAGCTGTATATGGGGGAAATGAAGATCCACAAAAGCTCAAATTCACATTACGTTACGACATCACAATCACATTCCTTGGCAGTCTGCGTGAATGGTAAATTCTTACTTTTGAAAATATAAATACGCCAGTTTTTTTTCTGTTTCCATTTTTGTGCAGCAATTATATAGCATGTGAAACATGGCCAAATTTTGAAAAGTTGATAGGGCCTTTAAACCGTTAATCGCGTGAACAAAAGTTAGCAGACTTGCTACATCATTTCAAACATTTTTGCATTAAAAAACAGGAAGCATGCAACAGTAATTTAACTAAGTAAATTAATTCTCTCCAACAAAGGTTTTAGGTGATAGTTTGGAAATGGATTTTACGTATTAGAGCTGGTTACAACATGTTAGTTTTCTTATCAGCATCACACGCTTTCCTATTATAAACGCGACTGCAAGACATATCTACAACGAGAAAACCGTCGCAAAGAAAGACGCAACGAAATCCTGAACACGTACGAAAGTATTGTTTTTCATAAAGTAAAGCACATGCAATACTTTACGTATATTAAAATTGTTTTATACCTGTTGTTGTTCTGCCTGTTTGTTGTATTGTTTTTATGTCTCACTATTATTACTATACGGTGAGTTTTTCATTGCCTTTTTACAAGGGTTTTTACCCAATAAACCGTCACACTGAGTGAAAGTGTAGTTTTTATTGCTTTATACTTCTCTGATATAAATTAAAAGAAGAGCAATGCTATGTGTAACAAGCACACGCACATACTTCGGTAATTATATCCATTTGCATGCACAACAACAGTCTCACCAACCAGCAACAGCAGCATAAAATTGCACCAAATACTTTAATGAGAATGATCAAGGGAAATGAAATGGATGAAAGAACTTACTCACGGAAGTTTATTATAACACTTCATTTTACTACACTACAAAACAACACCAAATGAACCAATACACTTGGATTGGTGGATTCCAGGTTTTAGCAAAAAACGAGAGGAATATTTCAACCCTCTGCATCAGCTAGCTACTGCACGTAGTCAACTCTAATACCAACTGCGTTGCTGTTGCTCCACTGTTATTGAAACAAAATTGAAAATTAAATGGTGAAAGGCTTATAATTTGCTGTGCCTCCAATAAAAATTTACACACGTGTGTGAATGGAGTTTCTATTTTTGGAAGAATTAAACTGGAGAAAATTATTAAAGTAATGGATTCTCACTCTGCTGCTTGCTGTATTTTTGTAATAAAATTGGGAATCTCTGATCTCCTTTTTTGCGAAGGAAAAATTTCTAATGTTTATTGCACCAACGCTGACTGACTTTTAAAAACACTTTGAACAGACAATAAAATCGCACGGATGATGATGTTATTACGGTTAAATGCTTACTTGCAAAAACGTTCATGTTTACTTTCGAAAAGCTGAAATTAGACTGGAGCAGAATTTTTCCCGGTTCCACACATTTTCCGTTCTTTTTAGAACAGATTTTTTTGTTGTTACTTCTGAAGATAGCAAAAAATTGTACTAAAATATTAGCTGATTTTTAAAGGGGGAATAGGAAAAACTGATGATGAGACAAGCAAGAAATTTCAAGTGTGTATTGATACTGCTGATGAGTTGTCTCGTTAGTTGGTTCTCCACGGTTCCGTAATAAATTGAAGCGACGCGTTGCAAAAAAAGAAGGTAGTAACAGATTTTTTGCTCATTTTAGTTTTCCATGAGGAGATGCACGAAAATATAAGACTACAAAAAACTCTTGATGATCTCAGAATTATCTTCTTGAAGGAGAAATAAGCGAGCATTGCTTTGCTCCTTCTTTCAGGGTTAAATAACTAGAAATATTCAATGAGCAAAAAAGAGAAAGATTCACAAAAAATCGACTGTGCATGGATGTAATGTGGCATGGCATGACATTTGGAAAAAGGATTGAATTCCCTCCTTCCTTGTCTCATCATTTTTCTTCCATGCAATCATCATGATCAATGTGGATTTTAGGCAAGGTGCGGGCACGTATGTATATTATCGTTACGTTTACTTATCCATTTCCACTGTTTTTGGAACAGGGAACAAGATAACGGGCTTTATGTGTCGTGCGTGAAATATTTATGTATATTGAAGTATTGTGTAATGTCAAGTGCAAAGATAATAACATTGGGAAGAGCGATAACGAAAGAAAATGCTTTTAGTAGAACGAACAACTTGGAGTCTCAAGACATGTAGGTATAGAATACTGAAAATCTTAATGAATGGGATGAGATTAGCTGTATATTTACGAGCATTTACCGGATTACCGTCATGGTATATAAATGGCAGAAAAACCAACCCTTCACCAGTTGAAATAAATATCAACATTATGTATCGTAGTATATGTATTCAAAAAAGAACGCCTTACACGCACCAAATTTGAAAGAAAAAAATGTTTCGTAATATACTGCATGTGCGTTTTTGGAGGATGGAAACCTAAACTGATCTAATTTTGGACAGAGATACCCGAGAAAAAATAGGAGGTGAAGGAAATGAAGATGTAAATGCGAAGAGCTTGCTTGTGTGGATTGTGGAGTGAATATGTCAGAAGAAAGAAAGAATAGGTAATGTAACTCAGCGGAAACTCTTCATCTGTGTTCACCAAACATTGAAGTCTTTCCATACAAAGTTATCTCGTGTGATGGAAACGTACAAATACGGGCGTATTTATACCCGAACCCGATACCGGGAACACATTATCAGGCTTGTGTTAAGCATATATAAGCATATTTCTGAGTTAAATGATTATATTATGTATGCGTGTGTATAAGATGATGTGTTATCATAAAGATCAAAATGAAGATACAGATGCCGTGCTAAATTTGATGATGATGCATTCATGCGGGTGGCTTATATTACCTTACGGTAATCATACATTGCCATCTATATGCTGTAATATGATATTTTATGCATATTATTATGGCGCAGGGCGCAGTGCTATTTTGAAAATTCGTCAACTGTGGTTGCAAGAAACGGGGAAGATGGCTTGATATGATTACAAGGAAAAAATTTAGCATCGGCCATGTCACAACTCACACTAATGCAGTCGACAAAAAAGTAAACTTGAAAACTGCCAACCAGATTCGAAAACACTGATTTTTTCATAAGGTTAATACTTAACGCATAACTTCCCGTTAGCCAGCAACATCAATGCAAGAATTTTCAGAAAAGTAAATCTAAACTTTTATGATAAACAGAAACTTGTGTATTTCTCAGTATTTACGCAGTGCACGCACGTATAAATAAATGAACCCTTTATAATAGTGTTACGTGTTACCATTAGTATTATTATTTGGAGCTGCGGATTGAGGATTTACTAGAGAATACAACAGCAATCGTTTTTTGATGATTGCTATTTCCCACAATATGGCATCGACAGCAGAAAAAAGTGGGTCAGTATAATATTGTGGAAATGCCTTCAGTCGACCGTAGCTACAAACGAATTTTTTTAGTCGAACGGGTTAATTAGTCGCCCGAATTTTTTGACGAAATTGTTTAGTAGAAATCGTTTTAGTGGACTTTTGTTTGTCGACTTCAGAGATACATGTATAATAAAAAATTCATTTTTAGACTAAAATTTTAATAAAATAATTGAAGTCTAAACGTATATTCACAATTATATCTCAATACCTAGGTTTTCCAAATTAAATTAGTCTCTGTCGTTGTTGCATTCGTCCACGACAAACAGGAGTAACATAATTTGATAAATACCTATACGGTGATGAAGATGAAGACGCATTTGGATTTTCAGCAGTATTGTCTTCACAATCAGTATTGCTAACATCAGTAGCATTAAAATATAACCAACCACGAACACCTTTCCTTGTCGTAAGAATATCATGTTACAAGATATGCCATGTGTGAGGTCAGCTAATTGAACGTCATCATACTCCTTCGAGAGATTAAGAATTCACTTGACAAGTTTACGTTGTTCATATTTGCCTACCATTGGTAAAATGCCTCGATATTTTTAATTCCATATAGGCAATTCAATGTTGTTTCTCTTCTTGTTGCCCTAATTGTAGTGTTCCCGTGTCAACGTTTTGATAGAAACTGAAGTTAGAAAGTATATGAAGCATTCTTTCAGCTTGTAAAATTCAATGATTTCGTTGAATGTTTCACTGTGGATTACCATTAGCATTATTTACAAACATGCATATATCATTTTTATGAATACAGAAAACTACCACCTGACCATTGTTTTACCAAAATATTCCGCGTGACCAAATGTTTATCTGTAAAGACTCTTATCAGACCATAAATATTTTTTGTCGGGAAATGATGTAGACTAAAATGAATTTTGTATTTGACTAACAGATGCAGTCGACTAATTAAAGATCGACTGAATATATGGTCGACTAAGTATGCATTCCACTAAATTCTACTAATTTTTATGGGTCGACTAAATATACATTCGACTAATAAAAACAGTTCGACTAAAAAAATTCGTCAATATATTTTCGTCA